>JAHRHZ010000156.1:1244538-1265751 GCA_024137785.1 Ginglymostoma cirratum | reverse complement strand
TGATGCTGCTTGACCTGCTGCGTTCATCCAGTCCCATGCTTGTTATCTCGGATTCTCCAGCATCTGCAGTACCTTTTATCTCTGCCCAAATTTATTACCTCACTTACTCAGCCGTCCCGTATCCGCTCCTGCTCAGCGTGCGCTCCGCCTATGCACGAGGTAAGGCTTTTATATTCGAAAAGCTTACCTTCCCAGGATGCCCTTACGCTTCCTCCTGGACTCCCGCCGCTGAAACAACTGAAAGGAGAGAAGGGGGGCTGGTCTTGGAATGAGATCGGGGTGGGGAGATTTTGAAGCTCTTAAAATCCACATTGAGACCATTGGGTTGTCGGCTCCCAAGGCGGAATATGAGGTGCTGTTCCTCCAGCCTCCAGTTGTGACACTGGAGGAGGCCCAGGATGGTCATGTCGTCTAAGGAGTGGGAGGGGGAGTTGAAGTGGTTCGCGACTGGGAGTTGTTGTTGTTTGTCACGAACTGAGCACAGGTGTTCCACAAAGCGGTCTCCAAGCCTCCGCTTGGTTTCCCCGATGTAGAGGAGGCCACATCAGGAACAGCGGATGCAGTATACCACATTGGCAGATGTGCAGGTGAACATCTATTTGATGTGGAAGGTTTTCTTGGGGCCTGGGATTGGGGTGAGGGAGGAGGTGTGGGGGCAGGTGTAGCACTTCCTGCGGTTGCAGGGAAAACTGCCGGGTGTGGTGGGGCTGGAGGGGAGTGTGGATCGGACGAGGGAGTCACAGAGAGAGCAGTCCCTCCGGAAAGCAGATAGGTGTCGGGAGGGAAATATATCCTTGGTAGTGAGGTCAGATTGCAGGTGGCGGAAGTGACAGAGGATGATGCGTTGAATCCAGAGGTTGGTGGGATGATACATGAGGACAAGGGGGATTCTGTCTTTGTTTTAATTGCGGGGAGGGGGTGTGAGGGCTGAGGTGCGGGAAATGCAAGAGAGGGCATCGAGGGCGTTTTCGACCACTGTGGGGTCAGAATTGCAGTCCTTGTAAAACGAGGACATCTGGGATGTGTGGGAGTGGAACTCCTCATCTTTGGAGCAGATGCGGCGGAGGCGAAGGAATTGGGAATAGGGGATGGCATTCTTGCAGGAAGGTGGGTGAGAGGAGGTGCATTCTAGGTAGCTGTGGGAGTCGGTGGGCTTGAAATAGATATCAGTTTCCAGGTGGTTGCCAGAGATGGAAACAGAGAGGTCCAGGAAGGAGAGAGAGGTGTTAGAGATGGTCCAGGTGAACTTCAGGTTGGGGTGGAAGGTGTTGGTGAAGTGGATGAACTGTTCGAGCTCCTCGTGGGAGCATGAGGCAGCACCGATACAGTCATCAATGTAACGGAGGTGTGGGTGGGGGATGGGGCCATTGTAGCAGCGGAACAGGGACTATTCCACGTACCCTACAAAGAGGCAGGCATAACTTGGGCCCATGCGGGTACCCACGGCCATCCCCTTTGTCTGTAGGAAGTGGAAGGAGTTGAAAGAGAAGTTATTAAGGGTAAGGATGAGTTCGGTTAGGCGGATAAGGGTGTCGGTGGAGGGGGACTGGTCCGGCCTGCGGGAGAGGAAGAAGCGGAGGGCTTTTAGGCCATCTGCAAGGGGAATGCAAGTATATAGGGACCGGACATCCATGGTGAAGATGAGGTGTTGGGCACCAGGGAATCGGAAGTTTTGGAGGAAGTGGAGGGCGTGGGCGGTGTCCCGGACGTAGGTGGGGAGTTCCTGGACCTCAAACTCTCTACCACTCTCACTTAGTCCAACCTCTCCCCCACAGAATAGGCAGCCCTTCGCTCCTTCTGGTCCAACCCTAACCTCATTATCAAACTTGCGGACAAGGGAGGAGCAGTTGTGGTATGGTGCACTGACCTCTACATCGCCAAGGCCATAAAAACAAAGACAGAATTCCCCTTGTCCTCATGTATCACCCGATTCACCTCCGGATTCAATGCATCATTCTCCGCCACTTCTGCCGCCTGCAATCTGACCCCATTATGAAGGATATATTTCCCTCCCCGCCCTTATGTGCCCTCCAGAGGGACCACTCCCTCCGCGACTCCCTTGTCCACTCCACACTCCCCACTAGCCCCACCAAACCGGGCACTTTTCCCTGAAACCGCAGGAAGTGCTACACCTGCCCCCACACCTCACCCCTCACCCCAATCCCAAGCCACAAAAAAAACTTCCACATTAAACAGATGTTCACCTGCACATCCGCTAATTTTTTTTTCTTTATTCATTCACAGGGTGATGGCATCGCTGACCAGGCAGCATTTTGTTGCCCATCTGTAATTGCCCAGAGGGCAGTTAAGAGTCAACCACATTGCTGTGGGTCTGGAGTCACATGTAGGCCAGACCAGGTAAGGATGAGTGTTTCCTTCCTTAAAGGATTTGAACCTGGGTCCCCAGAACATTATCTGGGTCTCTGGATTAATAGCCTAGCGATAATACCATTGGGCCATCGCCTCCCCGAGGTGGTCTAGTGTATCCGCTGTCCCAACGTGGCCTCCTCTACATCGGGGAGACCAAGTGGAGGCTCGAAGGCCAATTTGTGGGACACCGACATCACGACAAACAACTGCACGTCCCAGTCACGAACCACTTCAACACCCTCTCCCACTCCTTGGACGACATGTCCATCATGGGCCTCCTCCAGTGTCACAATGATGCCACCCGAAGGCTGGAGGAACAGCACCTCATATTTCGCTTGGGAACCCTACAACCCAATGGTCTCAATGTGGACTTTACGAGCTTCAAAATCTCCCCACCACCGAATTCATGCCAAGACCAGACCCCCCTCTCATCCCCGCCTCCTCGACCTGCCCATCTTCTCTCCACCTATCTGCTTCTCTATCCACCTTCTATCACCGCCTCCCCCTCTCTATTTCTTTCAGAGCACTTATCTCCTCCCCCATTTCTGAAGAAAGGTCCTGACCCGAAATGTCAGGTTTCCTGCTCCTCTGTTGCTGCTTGGCCTGTTGTATTCGGCAAGCTCCATACCTTGTTATCTCAGACTCCAGCATCGGCAGTTCCTACTATCTCTGTTCTAGGAAGATTTCTTCAGGTCTCGGAGAAAGATAGCAAACATCTAATGAATAGCCCACTGGGCTCACTTTATTCAATACAATGCAATGCAAGGTCAACTATAACAGTGTAAGAACCCCAGCTTCCTGTTCTCATTATGAAAGCATGGAGTACTACAAAACAGTAGTGATTGTCACCACCCAATCTCACTTTTGAATTGAATCATTTATTGTCATGCGTAATCAATATAAAATACAGTAAAAAGTGTGTACTGTTGCATATATAGGCGCCATTCACAATAACTCAGAAGAGAGTCCAAGTTTTCCTTCTCCATTGCTACGGTTCTGCTCCAGGCTTCCCAGCCCAGGTCATGCTGCCACGACCAGAGTCCTGCCCCAGGCTTCCCAGCCCATGCCACGCCACCGGAGTCCTGCTCTGGGCTACACCAGCCTTACAGAGTGATGCCCTATTGTCTTACTGCCTCCTCACAGGTATCTGCTTCTTGGAAGGACTGGCCGGAGGGAGGTCACAACATCGTACCAGGTGAGTGGGTTCTTGTGAAAAACATCCACAAGGAACCCTTAGGTACAACGTGGGAAAGGACTATACCAGGTGCTGCTGATCACTCAGTCACTTGTCAAGGTCTAGGAAAGGGGGCCTGGATTCACAGCGCCCACATCAAACAGTCATCCTACAATACAGCAGAACCAGAGACTGACTGATCATCATTTTCAGTTATAGTTATTGTTATTCTAGCTGTCTATGTTGTTTTTTCTTTGATAAAGTGCAGTTCTCACAAGCTGTTAAAAGGATGAACATCCCAACTATGAGCCTTGTCTTTGCAAGCCCCTCCAACATCTGAAAAACCCAAGTGGTACATTTGAGTTAAGACAGGAATTGAGTGATTCTCTTCAAGGAGTCTCAATAGAATCAAAAGGGGGGAATGTGAGATATTGCATTATAATTGTCTTTACTCACAAGCATACTGTGTTTACTATACGGCGTTTCACCCACTCATTCATAAAATTGCATTTTTGTAGTACATTTCATAAACTAAACACCCCTTCTAACCCATTACCATTTCTTTACACCTTTCAATTCTTATTGGCCCATGCTGCAAACAGTGCGCAGATCTGTTTCAGATCAAAGGCTACCCCTGAATAAGTGTTAATACCATAACCTCCTCAGAACAATGCCATCCCCGCCATCGTGTCTCCATAACTCACTCGAAACTATGGAAAGATTGTAACATTAATTAGTCCTTAGCAACCGTCTCTTGGGACCCGAATAGAATGCATTCATCAAACAGTTTCCACAATTAGTATGCACTTTTTAGATACATATTAAATAGGGCCGCTATCTCCTTTAAAAAACTTACTATCAAAACAGTGCTTCTGTGAAACAGCATGAGTGAATGTGTAAGAACTGTCAAAATTGTAAATGAAATCTCACAACCCAGCTGTGGGAGATCAGTTTACTGTCCTCTACACTTTTATTAAGTTGCTCGATTTGGATCTTCACTCTGCTTGCCAGTTCTCTTTCTTTCTTTGTCCTTTCTTTTGAATTCTCCCTTCTTCTCTCTCCCTATGCAGTAATTTTATCCCCACCCTGATCCCTTTTAAACTGCCTACCTAAGGAGTCAGGAAGGAGCTGGGTTGCGACCAGGAACCACGCGGCGGGAGCAGAACGCACAGGTTGTGACCTGCAGTGACGGTGGATCAAGCGTGGGCCGGAGCGACAGCAGCAGATCAAGAGCGGGCCAGCGAGTGCGGCAACAGTGAGGCAGTGATGGTAAGAGCGGGGACAGTGAGGCAGCGGGGGCTGGCGAGGTAGCAGGGGCCGGTGAGGCAGTGGGGGTGGTGAGGCAGCTGAGAGCAGAGTGCTGGCAACGGCCTGGTGTGGGCTGGAAAGCCCTGAGTGGGACCGTGGTAGTGGACGGAAAGTTTTTTAAAAATCTTATTCTAAATTAATGTGAATGGCGCTATCCATGATTCAATTCAATTTAGCACACCTATAATTTCTCACTTATTTAAATCATATAGGTCTAGTATTTTTACTAATGTTGCTAACTTCAAAAGAGAAAAGGACAAACACCTCTTGATTACACAAGCTCGGATCGAACAGACATTCTAATCCCATCAGGGCTAACTGTCACCATTTAGCAAGCACTGAAACCATCTCCGGCTCCGACAGGACGGATGTCATGCACACTTTTGTGTACAATAGATAACAACTATGAAACACCATAGTGCTAAAATTTTAAAGTGGATAGGAACAGTGTATGAAGAGGCTACTGTAAAACTCTACTTCGGATTCCATTGCTGCTTTGGACTGCGCTACTGCAGATGTTCAATAAAGAGGCTATTTTCACCACTCACTGATCTCTATCGTTACTGAAACATGATCCCACATTGTACATATCAGGGCTACCCCCTGCTGGTGATTTCCAGTAGATTATTTTTAATCACAGAGAAGTACAACATTACATTTGCAAGTACCCCTGGACGCTGAGCCTTCCTTAACTATTGAGCTTTTTCAGATCAATCCATATTGCCTACAATAAAATATAACCTCCACCACTTATATATGTTGGCCAATACCTTTTAGTCTCCTGATATACAGTTGGTTCCTCAATTTCCTGTTCTAGGTTATGGTGAAATTTCCTGAGACTGGAAATATCTCACACCAGAATGGGAAAATTACATGCAAATCAGCACTTTAGGTCTGAAGAAAATGCCAAATTTATACCATATTCCTTTTTCAAATCCCTGTCTGAGTGATCTTATAAGTTTGAAGCCATCATTCCATCATTTATACATACATGGCAGCATCTTTAAATACAAGAACAAAAACAAAGTTGCTGGAAAAACTCAGCAGATCTGGCAGCGTCTGTGAAGGAAAAAACAGAGTTAACGTTTCCGGTCCTGTGACCCTTATCTTTAAATAAACGCTTTTTTTTCTCTTTATTCATTCATAGGATGACGGCATCGCTGACCAGGCAGCATTTATTGCCCTCCCTAATTGCCCAGAGGGCAGTTCAGAGTCAACCACATTGCTGTGGGTTTGGAGTCACATGTAGGCCAGGTAAGGATGGCAGTTTCTTTCCTAAAGGACATTAGTGAACTAGGTGAATTTTCTGACAATTGACAATTATGACATTATTTGACTCTCACTTGCAGAGTTTTTTTAAAAAATTGAATACAAATTCCACCATCTGCCATGGTGGGATTTCAACCCAAGGTCCCCAGAACATTATCTGGGTCTCTGGATTAACAATTGAGCGACAATACCACTAGGCCATCATCTCCCCATTTTCATTTAACTATTCTGAGTGAAAAAATATGCATGGACAAAAATTACACTGCATATTTCCATGAGGAGAAATTTCTAAAAAAATTTTAGAGTCACAGAAAAATGATTGTATTTAGGTATTGTTGTACCTCCAATTTTAGATATAAAATGACAAGCCATTTAGAACAAAGAACAAAGAAAATTACAGCACAGGAACAGACCCTTTGGCCCTCCAAACCTGCACCGACATGGTGCCCGTCACAACTGAAACACCCTACCCTTCTGGGGACCGTATCTCTCTATTCCCATCCTATTCACGTATTCATAAAGACACCCTTTAAAAGTCACTATCATATCTGCTTCCTCTACCTCTCCTGGCAACGAGTTCCAGACACCTACCATCCTGTATAAAAAACGTGCCTCATAAACCCCTTAAACCTATGCCTCCTAGTAACTGACTCTTCCATCGCGGGAAAAAGCTTCTGACTGTCCACTCTGTCATAATTTTGTAGACCTCTACCAGGTCACCTCTCTATCTCCATGGTTCCAGTGAGAACAACGCAAGTTTCTCCAACTTCTCCTCATAACTAATGCCCTCCAAACCAGGCAACATCCTGGTAAATCTTTTCTGTACCCTCTCCAAAGCCACCACATCCTTCTGGTAGTGTGGCTACTTGAATTGAACACAATACTCCAAAAGCGGCTGAATTAAGGTTCTATAAAACTGCAACATTACCTGCCAATTTTTAAACTCGATGTCTCGGCCGATGAAGGCAAACATGCCATATGACTTGTTGACTACCTTCTCCTACTATGTTCAGTGACCTGTGTACCTGTACACCCAGATCACTCTGCTTATCAGTACTCTTTAAGGGTTCTGCCATTTACTGTATATTTTCCATTTGGATTAGACCTTCCAAAATGCATTACCTCACATTTTTCTGGATTAAACTCCATCCGCCATCTCTCTGCGCAAGTCACCAACCGATGCATATCCTGCTGTATCCGCTGACAGTCCTCATTGCTGTCTGCAATTCCACCAATCTTTGTGTCATCAGCAAATTTACTAATCAGACCAGTTACATTCTCCCTCAAATCATTTCTATATATTACAAACAGTGAAGGTCCTAACACTGATCCCTGAGGAACGCCACTAGTCACAGCTGTCCATTCAGAAACACACCCTTCCACTGCTTCTATGAGTGAGCCAGTTTTTTATCCATCTTGCAAGCTCACCTCTGACCCCGTGCGACTTTACCTTCTGTATCAGCCTGCCATGAGGGACCTTGTCAAAGGCCTTACTGAAGTCCATGTAGACAACATCCACTGCCCTATTCTCAATCATCTTCATCACTTCCTCAAAAAACTCAATCAAGTTAGTGAGACACAACCTCCCAATCACAAAACCATGCTGCCTCTTGCTAATACTCCCACTTACTTCCAAGTGGGAGTAAATCCTGTCTCGAAGAATCCTCTCCAATAATTTCCCTACCACTGATGTCAGGCTCAGCGGCCTCTAATTTTGGATACAAAACTGGCTGTCCAATAGAAGACAGAGGGTGGTAGTAGATGGAAAGTATTCAGCCTGGAGCTCGGTGACCAGTGGTGTTCCACGGGGATCTGTTCTGGGATCTCTGCTCTTTGTGATCTTTATAAATGACTTGGATGAGGGCAGCGTGGAGGGCTGTTGTAGGTTGCAACGGGACATTGACAGGATGCAGGGCTGGGCAAAGTGATAGATGGAATTCAAACCAGAAAAATGTGAAGTGATTCATTTTGGAAGGTGGAATTTGAATGCAGAATACAGGGTTAATGGCAGGATTCTTGGCAGTGTGGAGGAACAGAGGGATTTTGGGATCCATGTCCAGAGATCCTTCAAAGTTGCTACCCAAGTTGAAAGGGTTGTAAAGAAGGCGAATGGTGTGTTGGCTTTCATTGGCAGGGGAAGTGAGTTTAAGAGCCGTGAGGTTATGCTGCAGCTCTATAAAACTCTGGTTAGAACACATGTGGAATATTGTGTTCAGTTCTAGTCACCTCATTACAGGAAGGATGTGGAAGCTTTAGAGAGGGTGCAGAGGAGATTTACCAGGATGCTGCCTGGACTGGAGGGCAGGTCTTATGAGGAAAGTTTGAGGGAGTATTAGAGTGAAGAAGGATGAGAGGTGACTTGATGGAGGTGCACATGATGATGAGAGGCATGGAGTGGATACTCAGAGACTTTTTCCCAGGGCAGAAATGACTATTACGAGGGGGCTTAATTTTAAGGTGATTGGAGGAAGGTATGTTCTTCACACAGAGAGTGGTGGGCGTGTGGAATGCGCTGCCGACAGTGGTAGTGAGGTCAGATACTTTAGAGACTTTTAAGTGACTCTTGGATAGGCCCATGGAGGATAGTAAAATGTAGGGTATGCAGGGTAGATTGATCTTAGTAGGATAATAGGTCAGCACAACATCGTGGTCAGAACGGCCTGTACTGTGCTGTGATAACAAGGCGTGGGGCTGGATGAACACAGCAGGCCAAGCAGCATCATAGGAGCAGGAAAACTTGATGTTTCGGGCCTAGACCCTTTTACCCCTGTACTGTGCTGTACTGTTCTAATTAGCTGGATTATCCCTGCCACAGTTATTAAACAAAGGAACAACATTGGCTATTCTCTAATCCTCTGGGACCTCCCCCATAGCCAGTGAGGATACAAAGATTTCTCTCAAGGCCCCAACAATTTTCTTCCTTCCCTCTCTCAGCATTCTGAGGTATATTCCATCAGGTCCAGGGGACTTGTCTACCTTAATGTTTTTCAAGACTCCCAGTACCTCCTCCCTTTTGATCTCAACATGACCCAAACTATCTACACACCCTTCCCCTGACTCATCATCCACCAAGTCCTTCTCTGTGGTGAATACTGATGCAAAGTACTTATTTAATACCTCGCCCGTTTCCTCTGGCTCCACACAGATATTCCTTTCCCTGTCCTTGAGTGGGTCAACCCTCTCCCTGACTACTCTCTTGCTCTTTATACAAGTATATAAAGCCTCAGGATTTTCCTTAATCCTGTTTACCAATGACTTTTCATGACCCCTTTTAGCCCTCCTGACTCATTGCTTGAGTTTCTTTATACTTTCCTTGTGTTCCACCCTTGCTACGTGTGTTCCCAACCTCATAGCCTTAACAAATGCTTCCTTTTCCTTTTTGATTAGGCTTACAATATCTCTCGTTATCCAAGTTTCCCTAAACTTGCCATACTTAGCCTTCATCCTTATACGTGCCAGTCCTGAGTTCCCATCAACTTACACTTGAAAGCCTCCCACATACCAGATCTTGATTTGCCCTTAAACATCTGCCTCCAATCTACATTATTCAGCTCCTGCCTAATATTGTTGTAATTAGCCTTCCCCAATTTAGCACCTTCACCTGACAACATATCTTTATCCATCAGTACCTTAAAGCTAACTGAATTGTGAACACTGTTCCCAAGCTGCTGCCCTCCTGAGATGTCAACCACCTGGCCAGGCTCATTCCCCAATACTAGGTCTAGTATGGCCCCTCTCCTGGTTGGACTACCTACATATTGTTTCAAGAAGCCCTCCTGGATGCTCCTTAAAAACTCTGCCCCATCCATGCCCCAAACACTAAGAGATTCCGAGTCAATATATGGGAAGTTAAAAATCACCCACGACAACAACTCTGTTACTTTTACATCTTGCCAAAACCTGCCACATATCTGTTCCTCTATCTCCCACTGGCTGTTGGGAGGCCTATAGTAAACCCCAAACATTATGTTTGCACCCTTCATGTTCCTGAGCTCTACCCATATTGCCTCACTGTATGAGCCATCTGAGGTGTCCTCCCGCAGTACAGCTGTGATATTCTCCTTAACAAGTACTGCAACTCCCCCACCCCTGTTACAACCCCCTCTATCCTGCCTGGAACATTAAGCTGCCATTCCTGTCCCTCCCTTAACCAAGTCTCTGTAATAGTAACTACATCATAGTTCCAAGTACTAACCCAAGCTCTAAGTTCATCTGCCTCACCTGTTACACTTCTCGCATTGAAACTGATGCACTTCTGTACACCAGACACTTTGATCAGCAATCACACTCTGCCTGCTATTCCTCTGAGTCTTACTGGCTCTATTCTCTAGTTCCCTTTCAGTCAATTCACCTTTGCTTTGGTTCCTACCCACTGCTAAGCTAGTTTAACTCCTCACAAGTGACACCAGCAAACCTCCCAGCCAGAATATTTGTGCCCCTGCCGTTTAGATGCAACCTGTCCTCCTTGTAGAGGTTTCATCTGCCCAGGAAGAGATCGCAATGGTCCAAAATCTGAAACCCTCCCTCCTACACCATCTGTTTAGCCACGTGTTGAGTTGTACTATCTTCCTATTTCTAGCCTCACTGGCATATGGCACAGGGATTAATTCCAAGATTACAACCTTGGAGGTCCTGTTTTTAAACTTTCAACCTAAATCCCTGAACTGCAGGACCTCCAAGTTGTGCAATTGTAAGGAATTTGTGAGAGCTGTGCAGTACTCATGTGTTGGACATCTTGTTCCATGGAGATGCGGTAAAAATCAAAGAAATTTGCCCACAGTTTAAAAGTCAGTGCAAGTCACTTGCCTCTGAATATCCTTAGCCTTTATGCTGGAATCTGGCATAATGATGGACTTTTGTTATTGTTTCAGTGCAAGCTTTCAAGAAATTTGTGGTCGAGTCACAGGTTCAAATGACATCAAAACATGCATGCTGCTCCACTCTTCCTTTTTTAGCATCATAAAATCAAATAAAGATCCAATCCTGATCTCTAACCAGCAAGCTTTCATGTAATCACGAAAATCTGTGACTTGATCATCATTGAAATTTGGAGCCTATGCAGTCATCTATCTGTGCCAAGTCTCAGTCACTATGACACCGAATATAAGAACTGAGAGGAATAGGCAATTCAGCCCCTTGAGCCTGGTTGATCTCATCCTGGTCTCAATTCTGTTTCCTACCTGGTCTCCATACCCCTTAAACCCATTACTCATTAAAAATCTATCTCCTCCTTAAATTAACTCAATGTCTCGGCACACACCACACTCTGGGCTAGTGAATTCCACAGGTTCATGATCCTTTGAGAGAAGTAATTTCTCCTCACCTTAGTTTTAAATCTGCTACCCTTATCCCAAAACTTTGACTTCTTGTTCTAGATTTCCCCATGAGGAAATATCCCTTCTACAGCTACCTTGTCAATCCCCTGTAGCATCTGATATACTTCAATTCAATCTCCTCTCATTCTTCTAAACTCCCGAGAGAATCGGCCCAAACTACTCAATGTCTCTTGTTATGTCAGACCCCTCATTTCTGAAATTAACCTAAAGAACCTTCCCAGAACTGCATTTGGCTCTGCAGCACATTTTCACACCAGTAAATGTTATCTTTTTTCGCGAAACTGTTGATTTAAAAAGAAATCAAGCCTGCACTGAAGGAAACCAGTTTTTAAACCTAACATTCTGTATTGTTTGACTTTTCTCCACCCATTGAGAAAATACCCAGGCCAAGCATTTAAAATAATGAAATGAGCTTGAAGTATTTTTCATTGTGTGTCCTATTGAAAATTCAGTAGGTTTTCAAGGAGTTAGATATAGTTCTTAGGGTTAAAGGAATCAAAGGGGATGGGGAGAAAGAAACAGCAGAGTTGAATGATCAGGTGTAGCAGGCTTGATTTTCTATGAATTCTATGAAGTGTTTTGACTGCTCCTATGGGCAGACAGCAACTTTAACTAGGCTACACAATGTGGAAATACTTTTGTAAATCTTTTTCAGCTACATTGTCACTTTTTCGGAAAGCAGGTTTCTGTCCAACTCGATCAACATCAATGACACAAGCCACACAAATTCTACTTCATTGGCTAGACGTCTGTTTTATTTATGGTGCTACAGTAAGGTGCTCTTAGATAGGCCCCTACATTAATGGTGTAATATTCTTATTTTGTGGGGAGATTAGTTGCTGTCTTCTATTAGTTTCCGCAAGTTATTGACTGCTAATTCACTTGAAGTGACTCAGTTGCTGCAATTCCTAACCACTAACATGTATATTGTTGATTTAAAGCTTGTAATAAGACATTAACAATTTGTCTCATTTTTGACATTCTCAATGAAGCTGACCACTACTGCAGGCAAAATTAAAGTATTTCGATTAATGAGCAAACAAGTTATTCTAGGAGATGCTAATGACCATTACCAAGTTTACTCCAACAACTTTTTATAACCACATTAACAGTAAGAAAATTACCAGGGCAAGAATGGTACCTGTGAATACCCATGTGGCAACTGTGTATGGAGCTGGTGGACGTGAGTGAGGCTATCACTTAATACTTCTCATCTGTATTCACAAAGGAGGAAGACATTGTAGCTGCAGACTTTAGTTGTGATGGAGAAGTTCTAGAACGTGTTAATATTAATGAGTAGATATTAAAAGCTTTAGAGGGCATAATGGTGCCTAAATCCCCAGGGCCTGATGAGATGTATCCCAGGCTGCTATTGGAGCCAAGGGAGGAGATTGCTGGGGCCCTGGCAGAGACATTTCATACTTTACTTTACAGGTGAAGAGCCAAATAATTGGAGGATGGCTAATGTAGCTCCTTTTGTTCAAGAAGGGAAGCAGGGATAGGCCAAGTAATTACAGACCAGTTAGTCTGACATCAGTGGTAGGAAAATTATTGGTAAAAATTCTGAGGGCGATCTTGTCCGATTAATTTAATTAATTTTTTTGAAAAAGGTGAGTAAATTTATTGATAAGGGTAGTGCAGTTGATGTGGTTGATATGGACTTCATTAAGGCCTTCAACAAGGTCCCATATGGAAGGCTGGTCCATGTAACAGCCTGTGGGATCCCAGACGAGCTGGCAAACTGGATCCAAAACTGGCTTACAAAGAGGAGTAAAGGGTGATAAAGGTTGTTTTTGTAATTGCAAGCTTGTGAGTAGCAGTGTACCACAAGGATCGGTGCTGGGACCCTTGCTGTTTGTTACATACGTTCACATCTGAGTTGTTAATGTAGAAGGTATAATAAACTTGCAGGTGACATGAAAACTGGTGGTATTATTGGTAGTGAGGATGGTCTTAGGCTACAGACTGAAATTGATCAACTGGTAAATTAGGCAGAGCAATAGCAGATGGAATTTAATCCTGATAAATGCGAAGTGATACACGTTGGGAGGTGTAATAAGGGAAGGATATATACAATGTGTGGTAGGTCCTGAAGGAGTACTAGGAACAGAGGAACCTTGGTGTAAAAATTCATAAATCCCTGAAGGTGCTGGCACAGATAGACAGAATGGCAAAGATGGCGTACTGGATACTTGCCTTCATTAGGCAAAGCATGGAATATAGGAACAAGAAGTCTTTTTCAATTTTATAAAATATTGTTGAGGATACGCTGAGCAGTTCAGTTGCCACACTATCAGAAGGACATGATTGCACTGGAGAGGGTGCAGAGAAGATTCACCAGGATGTTGCTTGAGAATGAAAGTCTCAGATTTGAGACTAAATAGGCTGGTTTTGTTTTCCTTGGAGCAGAGGAGGCTGAGGGAGGATCTAATTGAGGTATACAAAATCGTGAGTAGCATTCACATGATCTGCTCTGTCAATATCTCGCCCATGGCAGATGTGTCTAACATCAGACAGCAGAAGTCTAAAGCAAGGAGTAAGTGGTTTGGACAAAATTGGAGGAAGTGATTTTTTTCCACCAAGAGTGTGGCAGAAATATGGTTCGTAAACATTAGAATGTGGTGGAGGCAAATATTCTCGCAACACTTAAGCAGCATTTGGATGAGCACTTAAAATGCCAGAGCACAGTCAGCTATGAGCCAAGCAAAGGTAAATGGGATTAGTGTAGTTTGGTGTCTGTTCATTGGCATAGACATGGTGGGCCGAAGGGCCTGTTTCTATGCAGTATGATTCTATGACTCTTAAAACAAGCTTTCTACTCAGAGCTTCATCATGGAAACTGGACACTCGGAAATCAGAGAATGCTTCAAAGACAAAGGCTTCGTGAAATAATGTAACATGTTTACTGGCTCATGGGAATCTCTTGGCCCAAGACCACCACATCACTTGTGTTGAAGTGAACTGACAGATGAGGTAATTGTTCATGTAATACACTCTTCAACAAAAGGAGGTCAATGACTCTGAAGAGGCCAATGAACACCCACCTGTCTCCTGAGCTGAAGCCACAAAGGTACTCCATGCTTTCACATTGCAGCAGAACAAAATCAAAAATGTTTGATGCTGTGGTAGACAGTAACATACTCGTCCAAAACCAATACATCTAGAAGAAAAAAATTACAGAGCTTTCCCAGAACTAACTTCCAACAATTTTCCTTGCCTTTCATTGTAGAAGGGCAGGTTATCCACCAAAACTGTGAACAAATTGAAAAAAAAGAGATTTTTTCACATATTTAGTGCTGCACTGTTTTCATTTTCTAAAAAAAATGCAAATTAGGTAACATAGGGGCTTTCTCAGCTGTGATTCCAATTATCATGGTTTCACTATATACACAATCTGTTAAAATAGGAATGATCAGTTTATTAAAAAAATTTTTGTCCAAGTTATCAAGATATATCCAATATGGCCTGGTTTACAGGCAGTGAATTCTCAATATTGCTTATCGTTTACTCTGCTGTGGATGGACATTGCGCGATCTTGATCAGCGGCTTTGAAGTTGTCACCCTCAATTTAGAATCAAGTAGAAGAAATCTATTCTAAAAACGTCACAAAATCAGAAAGCAAGCGCTGCAAATGTCTACATGGGATCAGGGGCACAGAAGGAATTTAATATAAACCCATGAAAGGGCTGTGCTGTTAACTAAACAGGGCAGATACCTCCTTAACAATAACTCTTTTGGAATAGTCTTCTTATAAAACCAATTATTCTAGCAGAAACAGGTCTAGCCGTTTAGATTCTGGTATCGTTGCAGTACAGAAACATTAGTAACTTTTAGTCTACTAAACAAAGGTTTACAGCAGTGGCAGTGTTAGCACAGCCCCATCAAAACCTACAATGGAGTCCTCAATCGTCTGTTCCACATACAAACAGCTATCTGACTCTTTGATATTTCAGGAATTGAATGCATTCTCCGAAGAGTGTAACTGACACTCATCCAATCATTCACTTGTGAAGAAAAGGGTAGCCAGAATACTTAATCTTTCAACTAAAACTTTAATAAGAAATCCATTTATTATAAGTTTGCCTTTAACAAATTCAAGATGTGATTTACTTTTAAAAAGGAGCGAGGCAAGCTCTCATTAAGTCTGTGATTGTGTGCCAACAGAATCTTTTCAATAGGGCTGGGAACTAAGAAACACAGTCTTGCTCCTCCTGACTCCATATTGAAGTCACGGTTTTGAAGAAGTGTACCCGTTTCTCAGCAGCCACTAAAACCTCTCTGGACCATTCCTGCTGTCTGCTTCCAACAGGGCCTTAAAATAGACATTAGGTCTCTCACATGTACAAGCGGCCCAATGCCTGTTTTAGGTAGCCACCAGGGCCACCTAAAAAGCCCTGAAAACAGTAGCAGTGACCCAACCACATGGGCAGAATGCTGATAAATTTGTCATTGTTGTGCCTATGTTACACACAGAATACGTGGGCAATAATGTTGATTTGTTTTCTCCAATTAATATGCAGACATGCAGAGAAGTTTAATTTGAATTACTTCATGTGTTAAAAGATTCATTCACAAAAGAATCCCCTAGGCACAGCCCTAAACCATTACACAGGATGTCATTAGTGACAGCATTAATATTGCTCTGCCATTATTAAAACTATCAGGGAAGACCAGCCAGTAAATGGATGGCTACCTTGCCCTTTGCCAGTACTGTCGTTATATTGCTCCCACAAGTAACCAGTTTGTACAAACTGCTTATACATATTTGATATGAGGTTAGTCCTCAGCTCCTGGTATAGTGTTGCTGCCATTTCTTGATATGGTCCATTTTGAGTGGAATAGAAATGCAGTGCCCGAACCACAAGGTAGTTCATGTTAATCCAAATAGGTCCACGCCAGTAAGGTGGGTCATATTCAGTGTTACGTTTCAAATAGAGGGGGTTAGATTTTGAAAGTGACCGTAGGCCATAAGGAGTCCAGAGTTTCTCATCATCCCTGATATCATTTAAGATATGAAGAAGTTTTGGAGAATCAGGCTGCAAAATTTGAAGTAGGAATGGGAACAGACTGACATAACCAAATGCATTAACATACTGAAGTTTTGGTTGTTTCCGAACAGAACGGATAAGTCTGGCAGGTTGGACATGCTGTCGTGGCTGGCCAGGTGGCACGTAGATTTTCTCTCGCTCTAGAATAATAGACTGAGTATGATTTCCATAATCACTGAATGCTTTCAGATCCTCAGACCAGTGCAGTTCTTGAAGCAAAGAGTTGTCACTCAACTTCTCATACATGTCCTGATAGTCTTGATGGGCTTCTCCTATGATTTTTGCAATATCTGTCATGATCTTTGATGCCAAAGTCATCCAGCAGCGAAGGTCCACATGGCGCTCATCTTCAGAAGGATGCGATGCCCGCGGGTAATCGTCAAGTCCAGAGGTCAGTGTTTTTGGATTGAGGAACAGATTTGTATCAGTGTCACGACCTCTCCAACGATAGGTTGATGGCAAGGACCCAACTTGGGTTGAATTGTACCAATCATACCAAGTCTTCAAACGGGGGAAGAGTCTCTTCAGATAAGATTTATCCTCTTTCGTTAAATGTCCATTCAAATCTTCAATTAGCTTTTGTATCGTGAGGAAAAGTGTAGGAGGATTGGCATTTTCATTCCTCTGTACAATAAATTCTGCAGGCACTTTACTACGTGCCTCATTGTCCAGAATCTGCTCCCTTGGTATCCAACCTTCAACATTCATCAGATCTAACCAGTGTCCAATCACCTCTCTACTAATAGATGGATTCCACTTACTGATCAAAAGTTGATGGAACCCTTCATCCCAGAGAAATCCTCGGGGAAAGAATGAACGGGATGGGACAGCAGTGTACAGCGGGCCCTCCAGGTAAGGCAATGGGTACTCATTGTATATAGACTGAACGTAAGACTGACCATAAAAATACCCCATTCCACCAATTGTATTACTGAAAACTGCTTTAGCAAATTTAATTTGTTGAGGGGAAAAGCCTTTTTCTGACAATTTGAAAATGGTATTAAATTTTTCATCAAATGCTTGTTTCCACCTCTCCAGCTCACTTGTGAAGACCTCTCCAGCAAGACGATTGGATCGATCTGTGAAACTTTCTGACTCAAACAGGACTTCGACTTCAAAGGGAACCTGCACTGTCACTTGATGAACTAAGAAGTTGTCTTGTGTTGTGTCCCCACCTTGTTTTGGAGGCGGCCTGTAGCTATCCACACCAATGTAGTACCGTCTGGGAGAAGTCGCTGTGTTGTACACAAAACGGCCGTTCAAGCTGTTTTTCACAATGTCTGTCATCATCTCCAAACTTGGACAGTGTGCCCGCAAATAATTGTAACTGTAAAAAATGAAGCAGAAGAAACAGGAGGGTGAGAGATAACAGATAAGTCAAGTTTTCAAAGCTAAAAGGTGGAATGTTCAGCAGTTTTCTGTATCAGTTAGATTTACTGAAGTTCTATAATAGTGCTACGGCAATGGATAGACACCAGCAATAAATGATAAAACATATCTGCAATATATTCTGCAGAAAGATTTCATTCCTCCTCATTGAAGCCAAAAGAGCTGTATGACTGTTGTTGTATACATTGATGCATTAGATTTTCCTCTTCAATAAAGAGGAAGAGAAGGTCGCAGATTGGTGGGGGGAGAGACAGGTAGGAAGCAGGAGAGACCATAAGAAATAGGCGCAGCACTAGTCTGTTGGCCCCTTGAGTCTGCTCTACTATTCAATAGGATCATGGCTAATTCACCATTCCTCATTTTCCCGCATCCCGCAACCCTTGATTCTCCAACTAATCAAGAATCTATCTTAAAAATACACAAGGACTCTACTCCCACAGTGCTATGTGGCATAGTGTTCCAAGCACACTCAACCCTCAACTGAAATTCTTCCCAACCTCAGTCTTAAATTGGCACCTCATTATTATGAGACTATGCCCTCAGGTCCTAGACTCTCCCACGAGGGGAAACATCCTCTTAGCATTTACCCTGTCAAGCCCCTTTAAGAATCCTATATATTTCAATGAGATCACCTCTCATCCTTCTAAACTCCAACTAGTAGAATCCCTACCTGTTTAAATTTCACTCAAGACAAAACCCCCATACCAAGGATCATCCCAGTGAACCTTCTATGAGCTTAAATAAGGGAACACAAATTGCTCATAGTACACCAGATGTGGTCTCACTAGCACCTTGTACAGTTACAGTCAGACTTGCCTACTCTTATACATCAACCCCTTTGAAATAAGGGCCATCATTCTATTTGCCTTCCTGATACTTGCTGCACCTGTGTGCTAGCCTTTTTGTGTTTAATATAATAGTACATGTCCCTTTTGTGTTGCAGCTTTCTGCAGTTTAACAATGTCCTGACCTTTTCTTCTCACTTGCAAAATGAGCAATTCCTTGTTTTCTCACATTATACTGCATTTGCCAACACTTTGCCTACTGACTTAGCTTGTCAATATCTCTAAACTGGTTGTATCCCTCTCGCAATTTGCCTTTCCGCCTATTTTTGTATTGTCTAAAAATGTGACTTCAGTGCATTTACTTTTTTCTGCAAAATCATTAATACATATTGTAAACAGTTCTGGTCCCAGCAGTGATCCCTGTAAAACGCATGGGTTGCCAGCCTGATAAAGAATCCGTCATTCCCAAGTACTGTTTCTTGCCTGTGAGCCAACTCTCTATACATGTCAATATACTGTCTCCAAGATTGTGGGCTCTTATGGCTTCATCTTTTGCGAGGTACCTTGATGAGAGCCTTCTGGAAGTCCAAATACAACACACCTAGTGGCCCCTCTATCCACTGTAGTTGAGATTTCCTCAAAAAACTTGAATAAATTAGTCAAACACTATTGCCCTTTCAGGAAACTATGCTGACTGTATTTGATTAGACTATGATTTTCCAAATGTTCTGCTATTACTTAATAATTGATTCCAATACTTTTTCAACAACAGATGTTAGGCTAAGCGACCTGTAAATACCTGTAAGAAAGTACAAACATATTTAAAATAGCTCTGCAACTAAGCGTGACTTCAAACTTGTTTTCAAAACATAAATTTCCAGTTTGTTTGATACAAAGAGCTAATCTTACCTGGCATACTTATAATTCCTGGATTTTAATGCAGTTGGTGCCAGGAAGGTAAGTGTGAATTTGCCCAGTTCCTCTGATGAACCGGACACCGCCATGAGCTTGCTTTTTTCCTCAATGTGTGGCTGAAGTATTACTTCTCCATCACCAGCAACATAAAACAATAACGATATCACTGGGTTCTCTGGGGTAGAACTCTATAATCAAAAACAGGCTGCCTATGAAAAATCACAACACATCACTGTCCTATCTTTACCAAGGATAAGTAATACCGTAACAAAACAGAAGTTGCTGGAAAAACTCCGCAGGTCTGGCAGCATCTGTGAAGAGAAGTCAGGCAGCACAGTGGCTCAGTGGTTAGCACTGCTGCCTCATAGAGCCAGGGGCCTGGGTTCAATTCCAGCCTCGGGCGACTGTCTGTGTGGAGTTTGCACATTCTCCCAGTGTCTGCGTGGGTTTCCTCTGGGTGCTCTGGTTTCCTCCCACAGTCCAACGATGTGCAGGGTAGGTGAATTGGCCATGCTAAATTGCCCATAGTGCCCAGGAATGTTTAGGTTAGGCGAGTTAGACATGGGGAAATCAGGGGTAGGGGAATGGGTCTGGGTCGGATGCTCTTCGGAGGGGCAGTGTGGACTTGTTGGGCCAAATGGCTCGTTTCCACACTGTAGGGATTCTATGAAGGCAGAGTTAATGTTTTGGGTTCAATG
The DNA here is from genome assembly GCA_024137785.1 of Ginglymostoma cirratum. Classification (NCBI taxonomy): domain Eukaryota; kingdom Metazoa; phylum Chordata; class Chondrichthyes; order Orectolobiformes; family Ginglymostomatidae; genus Ginglymostoma; species Ginglymostoma cirratum. The sequence goes on along the minus strand of JAHRHZ010000156.1, from coordinate 1,245,459 downwards.
ACCCTTCCTCAGAACAGGTATGGCTATGGAAACAGGTTTTAGCAAATACCTGGTCAAACACCAGGAGTGTCGGTGGGCAAGAAAAAAAAGATTGGAATAGAAATACCGTTAGAGAGAAGAACAGAACTTCTTCAAGGTGGGCCGCCGAGAAGAGATGTGACAGTGAGTTAAATACTAAATAAAAAGTGACAGAACTGTGAATGGTGTAAATCAGGAACAAAAACAGAAGTTACTGGAAAAGCTCAGTAGGTCTGGCAGCAAAATCAGAGTGTGTGCACGTGCTTGTGTGTGCATGTATAAATAATACTACTTTTGCAAAAGTAGAGAGCCCTGCCTCCTTACAGCACTTTTGAAAAGCTTTCACAGAATAAACAATACTGGCTAGGTAATTTTCTTGTTCATTTCTAACTTCCCTTCATTACAATGGCAGTGAGCTGCCTTCTTAAACCACTGCAGTCTGTGTGGGTTAAGTACACAGATAAGTATAGGAGTTGGGACATCATTTTGTGGTTGGACGTGATGTTGGTGAGGCCATGTTTGGAGTACTGGTTGCCCTGCTATAGGAAGAAAGTTATTAAACCAGAAAGGATGCAGAAAACATTTACAAAGATGTTACCAGGACTGGAAAGTTTGAGTTATAAGGAGAGTCTGGGTAGGCCATGAGTTTTTCCCTGGAGTGTGGAAGGTTGACAGGTGACCTTACAGAAGTTTATAAAATCATGACAGGCATAGATAAGGTGAATAGCCAATGTCTTTTCCCTAGGGTAGAGGAGTCTAATAGCAGAAGGCATATGTTAAAGGTGAGAGGGGAAAGGTTTACAAAGAACAAAGAAAATAGAAAATTACAGAGATAGTAGGAACTGCAGATGCTGGAGAATCTGAGATAACAAGGTGTAAGAGCTGGATGAACACAACAGGCCA
>JAHRHZ010000156.1:1222235-1244138 GCA_024137785.1 Ginglymostoma cirratum | reverse complement strand
CTTCATCAGAAATGATTTCTGATGAAGGGTCTAGGCCCGAAACGTCAAGCTTTCCTGCTCCTATGATGCTGCTTGGCCTGCTGTGTTCATCCAGCCCCACACCTTGTTATCTCGCCTATTTTCCAAGGATCTGTAACCCTCTGCTCCCTGCCTATTCATGTGTCTGTCTAGATATATCTTAAATGACGTTATCGTGCCCGCCTCTACCACCTCTGCCGGCAACGCGTTCCAGGCACCCACCACCCTCTGCATAAAGAACTTTCCATGCATAACTCCCTTAAACTTTTCCCCTCTCACCTTGAAATCATGACCCCGAGTAACGGAGTCCCCCACTCTGGGAAAAAGCTTCTTGCTATCCATCCGGTCTATACCTCTCATGATTTTGTATACCTCAATCAGGTCCCCCCTCAACCTCCGTCTTTCTAATGTAAATAATCCTAATCTACTCAACCTCTCTAGCGCCCTCCATACCAGGCAAGGACTTGAGGGCTACCTTTATCACACAGAGCGTGACGCACATGTGGAATGAACTGCTAGAGGAAATGGCAATGTTGGGTACAATTACAACATTTAAAAAGACATTTGGACAGGTACTTGAACAGGAAAGACTTAGAGGGATATTGGTCAAAAGCAGGCAAATGGGACTAGCTTGGTTTGGGAAACATGGTCAGCATGGATGAGTTGGACTGAAGAATCTGTTTCTGTGCTGTATGACTATATTATGCTGTTAGGAAGGGAGTTCCAGCATTTTGATCCAGCAACACTGAAGGGAAGGCAATACTAAAACCTCAATTAGTTATTCCCAGGGGATTAACCTACAAATTCATGTTAAGTGAAGTTTCAAGAGTGCTGAGGAGGCCCCTACGTAACTCACTTTGTCTATAAACACGTTGTCAAGAAGTGAAAAATGAAAACAGTTAAGCAACAAATGTGCAAAATAAAGTCACTATTTAATTTGTTCACAAACCTGTTTGCCAAATTGTTCTAATAGCTTGTGTTTCATAGCAGTTAAGTCACTCCATGGTGAATTCTGCTACTTTTTACCATTACGTTCTGTTTCTTATCACTCAGCCAATTTTGCTCCTAACCTTTTATACCATAACCTATAACTTTTGTAGTGTATCAAATGCCTTCCGGAAATTAATTTATACCATGTCATCAATGAGATCCTCATCAATCCTTTCCGTTACCCTCTTCAAAAGACAGGAGCAAGTTAGCTAAACACCATTTCCCCTTTAGAAATATAGACTGACTCTTCCTCGCCTACCCACCATTTTCTTGGTGTCCACTGATTGTATGCTGAAAAAAATCCAGGAACGCTAACACTTGTGGTATTGCTGTCAAGATTTCAGGAAGTCTCCCATTATAACTGCTCTATACTGCTGGTATTTCTCTGTAATTTCCTTGTAGATTTGTTCCCCATGTCCCTTCACACTGATTATTGCCGTTGACCACGTTTTATCTGTACCTCTGGCCAAATTGACTCCATCCTCAAATCCTCCTGCACCGCTCTCAAAACAAAAAACTTTTCACTGCGCTTGGGTACATGTAACAACAGTAAATCCAATCAAAATCCTCTAGCAACCACATAGATTCATGCACACCTGATGAAGCATCAAATTTCAGTCCAAACAATAGGGTCTGACGATCATATAACCATTTGAAACAAACATATTTTCAAAAGAAATGTGTATAGACCTACCTGTGGTTTAGCAGTAATTCGCCATGTCCAATCTCCACCATGCTGTCCACCAAGACGTTTCACAAACTCAGTTGTTAAAATGAAATCATTGTCTTTAATTTCCTGTATGCCAAAGTTGATTCCATCATGCATGAGCCAGCCATACCCAGGTAACCGATCACCCTGCTCACATGTATGTCGCAAATTCACTTCAGCTTTGAACTGCTGTAGCCACATCAAGCCTAAATTTCAGAATAAATTCAAAATAAATCGATTGATCAATAAAACGTGAAAGTGAGCATCATGTTAATCACATCCGGAAAACAGAATTAAAATAAAGCAGTTTTCACCAAAATTTGACACAGAAAGCACCAAACTGTAACCAAGCCATTCGATATCAGACAGATAGAAGGTAGAACTCATTTTTCCACACTTCCATGAAGTTTTATTCACAGAGATATACATTACCAATATGCATCTTATGTTACAATCCCAGTACTGAGAATCAGCCAGATACCTGCTAGGTCATCATTTGAAGAATATCATAGAGTCATACAGCATGGAAAGAGACCCTTCGGTCCAACCAGTCCATGCTGATCATGTTCCCAAGTTGATTTAGTCTCACCTACCCCCTTGGCCCATATTCCTTGGCCCACGTTCTGAGGAAGGGTCACCAGATCCGAAATGTTAACTCTGTTTTCTCCTTCACAGATGCTGCCGGACCTGCTGAGCTTTTCCAGCAACTTTGTTTTTGTTCCAGATTTACAGCATCTGCAGTTCTTTCGGTTCCTCCAAACCTTTCCTATTCATGTATTTATCCAAATTGTTGTAACTGTACACTTCATCTGGAAGTTCATTCCACACACAAATCACTGCGTAAAAGAAAACTGCCTGTCATGACCTTAGGACACAATGGCCATAATATGATAGAATTTATTCTGCAATTTGAGTGGGAAAAGTTGGAATCAGATGTAACAGTGTTACATAATAAAAATGGAAAGAACTGCGCGTTCTAAAGTAAGCCTTTGTCCTCTAGAGAACAAGACTGAAGATTCAATAGATAATGAGGAACTGGCAGGGGAAATGAACAAATATGCTTCTGTCTTCACTATAAAAGATACAAAAACTTTTCAGTAATGCTGTAAATAAGGAGGTGAAAGGGAGACAGGAGCCTAGTGAAATTGTCATTAGAAAGCTTCAAAACCAACAGCTGGAGCTGTGGGCTGACAAATTCCTGGGTTCAGCTAAACTCCATCCTAAGATCTTAAAAGAGATGACTAATAAGGTAAATGTGCTGATGTTACTTTTCCAAAATTCCCCTGATTCAGGAAAAGTTGCACCAGACTGGAAAATAGCAAATATTATCCCTCTATTCAAAAAGAGAAAGAGTTGGAAAATAGGAAACTTTAGGCCTGTTAGCTAGATGTCTGTTGTGCAGAAAGTGTCAGAATTGATCATTAGAAATATTATAGAGACATGCCTAGAAAACCTTAAGGTAATTGGGAAGAATGAGTGAAGGTTTTGTCAAAGGAAAACCATCTTGAATTATGGTTTATCTAATTTATGGGAGCTCTTTAAAGTAGTGGCATGCACTGTGGATAAAGGAGAGACTGTAGAAATACCATACATAGATTTCCAGAAGATGTGAGAAGGTGCCATATCCAAAGATTACTGCAGAAAATAAAAAGCTCACGGATACAGAACTGGCCAGCTGGCAGAAAACAGTACGTATAAATGGGTAATCGTCTGATTGGCAGGATATGAAAAATGGGAGATCCACAGGAGTTTGTACTGGGAAATAGGTTATTGATGTTAATTGTGTAAAGGTGAGATTAAGGGAGCAAAAGCACGATTGCTCAATTTACAGATGACACCAGAAAAGATAGGGAAACGTGAGTAGATTGAATAAGAAAATTTCACTTAGATAGGTTGAGTGATTGGGCAAACATCTTGCTGGTACAGCGTACAGTGGTTCTTGTAAAGTTGTTCACTTTGGCGGTAACAACTTAAAAGAACCGAATATTGCTTAAAGTAATATCAACTGGGCAATTGTTACAGAAGGATTTAGGTATATGAGTCACACAAGTTAGCATGTAGGTACAGCATCAGGATGCCTATTGGGATTCTAAACTCATTATGAATGGAACAGGACATAATGGGGTATTATGTTTCAGTTATACAGAGCGTGAGAGAGATCACATCTTGAATAGGGAGTACAATTTTGGTTTCCTTACATAATACAGTACAATGTAGAACAAGAACAGACTGACCCTTTACCCCACCAAGCCTGCACCAATTTCCAATCCTTATTTATTTATTGCCCATATGCAATTTCTATCCCTTTGAGGGTCTCTTGTTCATGTGTCTATCAAGATATGCCTTAAATGTTGCCAATGTGCCTGCTTCCACCACCTCCACTGGCAATGCATTCCAGGCACCCAACACCCTCTGTGTGAGAACTTCCCTTGCTATCACCTTGAACCTGTGCCCTCTCATAGTTGACCTTTCTACCCCAGGAAAGAGCTTCTGACTACCCACTCTACCCATGCCTCTCATGATATTGTAGACCTCTATCAGGTTGCCCCATAGCTTCTGTCTTTCCAGTCAAAACAATCAGAATTTATCCAACCTCTCCTCATAACCAAAACCCTACAGACCAGGTAACATCCTGGCAAACCTTCTCTGCACCCTCTCCAAAACATCCATATCCTTCTGGTAGTGTGGTAATCAGAACTGCATGCAGTGTTCCAAACATGGCCGAACTAAAGTTTTAGCTGTAATATAACTTGCCAACTTTTATATGTGTGTGCAAGTGTGCTATATGCTTTCTTGACCACCTTGTTCATCTATGTTGCCACTTACAGGGATCTGTGGACCTGTACACCCAGACCCCTTTGTACGTCAATGCTCCAAAAGCGTTCTGTCAATTATTGCACAATTTGCAACTGAATTTGGTCTTCCAAAATGCATCACCTCGTATTTGTCCAGATTGAACTCCACCTGCCATTTTTTTTGCTCAAATCAGCAATCTATATCCCACTGTATCGTTTGACAATCCTCCTCACTATCTAAAACTCTGCCAATTCGGTGTCATCCGCAAATTTACTAATCAGACCACCTACATTTTTATCCAGATCAATTTAAAATACATATTACAAATGGTCCCAGCACTGATCTCCGATCTCTGCAGAACACGACTAGTTACTGATCTCCATTCCGAAAAACACACTGCCACCGTTACTCTGTCTTCTATGACCAAGCCAGTTCTGTATCTATCTAGTTAGCAAACCCCAGATCCTATGAGAGTCCACCTTTTCTACCAGCCTGCAAAGAGGTACCTCATCAATTGCCTCACTAAAGTGCATGGAGGCAACGTCCGCTGTCCTTCCCTCGTCAATCATTCCTGTCACCTGTTCAAAAACTTAATCAAGTTGGTGAGACATGGCCTTTCCCACACAACTGCATGTTGCCTATCACTAACAAGTTCATTCACTTCCAAATGTGAATAAATCCTTTTACTTCCAAATGTGAACAGATCCTATCCCTCAGTATCCTCTCCAACAGCTATGGCACTGATATCAGGCTCCCTGGCCTGAAACTACCTGGATTATTCCTGCTTACCATCTTAAATAGAGGAGCAACACTGACCATTCTTCAGTTGTCTGGAACCTTGCCTGAAGCCAAAGACGATACAAAGACATCTGTTATGGCCCCAGCTATTTCCTCACTTGCCTCACACAGTATCTTAAGATATAGCACATCTGACCCTGGGGACTTGTCTAACTTAATATATTTCAAGACATCCGATACTTCCTCCTTCATTATGTTGATCTGCTCTAGAGTATTCACACACCTTTCCTGAACCTCAACATCCCTCATGTCCCTCTCTTTGATGAATACCAATGTAAAGTACTCACTAAGGATCTCATTCATTTCCTCTGGCTTCAAATATAACCTCCCTTCTTTATGCTCAAGTGGGCCTATCCTTTCCAAAGCTACCCTCTCGCTCCTAATATATGCATTAAATGCCTTGGGATTCTCCTTAACACTGCTAGCCAAGGACATTTCATAGCCCTTTTTAGCTCTCCTAATTCCCCATTTGAACTCCATCCTATATTCTTCAAGGATTTGGTCTGTTTTCAGTTGCCTAGATCTTAGGTATGCTTTATTTTGACCAAGCTGATAAATTCCCATTATCCAAGGTTCCTTCCATTCCTGCCTGTCATTTTCACAGGAACACGTTTGCACTCTGATAAACTGGTTCTTAAAAAGACTCCCATATGTCAGATGTGGATTTATCCTCGAACAGCACCTCCCAATCCACATTCTCCAATTATTTTCATTCATTCACAGGATGAGGGCGTCACTGACTAGGCCAGCATTTATTGCCCATCCCTAATTGCCCAGAGGCAGTTAAGAGTCAACTATATTGCCTGGGGTCTGAAGTGATTTTTAATAGAACAGCACAGTACAGGCCCTTTGGCCCACGAAGTTGTGCCAACCTATTATCCTACTAAGATCAAACTACCCTGCATACCCTACCTTACTCTATCATCCATGTGCCTATCCAAGAGTCGCTTGAATGTCCCTAAAGTATTTGACTCTACCACCACTGCCGGCAACGCATTGCACGTACCCACCACACACTGTGTAAAGACCTCTCCCCATACCTTTCTCCAATCACCTTAAAATTATGCCCCCTCGAAATTGCCCCGGGAAAACGTCTCTGACTGTCCACTCTATTTTTGCATCTCATCATCTTGTACACCTCTATCAAGTCACGTCTCATCCTCCTTCGCTCCAATGAGAAAAGCTCTAGCTCCCTCAAAAGACCTGCCCTCCAGTCCATGCAGTATCCTGGTAGATCTCCTCTGCACCCTCTCTAAAGCTTTCCGAATCTTTCCTATAATGAGGCGACCAGAACTGAACACAACATTCCAAGTGTGGTCTAACCAGGGTTTTATAGAGCTGCAGCATAACCTCATGGCTCTTAAAGTCAGTTTCCCTGCCAATGAAAGCCAACACACCATACGCCTTCTTTACAACCCGATCAACTTGGGTAGCGAATTGGAGGGATCTCTGGATGTGGACTCCAAGATCCCATCCGTACTGAATCCTGCCATTAATCCTGTATTCTGCATTCAAATTCGACCATCCAAAATGAATCACTTCACACTTTGCTGGGTTAAATTCCATCTGCCACTTCTTTGCCCAGTTCTGCATCCTGTCAATGTCCCGTTGCAACCTACAACAGCCCTCCACACTACACACAACTCCACCACCCTTCATGTCATCGACAAACTTACTTACCCACCCCTCCACTTCGTCATCCAAGTCATTTATGAAGATCACAAACAGCAGAGGTCCCAGAACAGATCCCTGTGGAACACCACTGGTCACCGAGCCCCAGGCTGAATACTTTCCATCTACTACCACCCTCCGTCTTCTATTGGACAGCCAATTCTGTATCCAGACAGCCAAACCTCCCTGAATCCCATGCCCCCTTACTTTCTGAATGAGCCTACCATGTGGAACCTTATCAAATGCCTTGCTAAAATCCATATACACCACATCCACTGCTCTGCCTTCAATATGTTTTGTCACATCCTCAAAGAATTCAATAAGGCTTGTGAGGCATAACCTGCCCCTCACAAAGCCATGTTGACTATTTCTAATCAAACTGTGCTTTTCCAAATAATCGTAAATACTATCTCTCAGAATCCTCTCCAATAATTTGCCCATCACAGTGACTGGTCTGTAATTCGCTTTCTTGAACAAGGGAATGACATCTACCACCCTCTAATCATCTGGTACTACTCCTGGGGACAGTGAGGATGCCAAAGATCACCACCAAAGGGGCAGCAATCTCTTCCTCGCGTCCCGTAGAAACCTTGGGTATATCCCATCTGGCCCAGGGAACTTATCTACCCTCACGTTTTTCAAAATTTCTAGCACATCCTCCTTCCTAATATCAACCTGTTCGAGCATATCTGCCTGTTTCACGCTGTCCTCACAAACATCAAGGTCCCTCTCACTGGTGAATACTGATGTAAAGTATTCATTAAGGGCCTCCCCTATCTCCTCCGACTTCGTGTTCAAGTTCCCTCCACTATCCCCGATCAACCCTACCCTCACTCTGGCCATCCTCTTGTTCCTTGCATAAGCATACAATGCCTTGGGGTTTTCCTTAATTCCTATCCACCAAGGCTTTTTCATATTCCCTTCTAGCTCTCCTAAGTCCCATTCTTCAGTTCGTTCCTGGCTACCTTGTAGCCCTCTAGAGCCGTGTCAGATACTTGTTCCCTCAACGTTAAGTAAACTTCCTTCTTCCTCTTGGCTAGATGCTCCACATGTCTTTTCATCCAATGTTCCTTCACCTTACCATCCCTTCCTGGCCGCAGTGGGACGAACCTATCCAGTACCTGTAGCAACAGCTCCCTAAACAACCTCCACATTTCTATCGTGCATTTCCCAGAGAACATCTGATCCCAATTTATGCTCTGCAGTTCTTGCCAAATAGCATTGTAATTCCACCTCTCCCAATTAAACACTTTCCCATAGCATCTGCTCCTATCCCACTCCATGACTATCGTAAAGGTCAGGGAGTTGTGATCACTATCACCTAAATGCTCTCCCACCAAGAGATCTGACACGTGGCCTGGTCCATTGCCAAGCACCAAAGCCAATATGGCCTCCCCCTGTTATCGGCCTATCAACATATTGAACTAGGAATCCTACCTGGACACACCTGGCAAAATCTGGTCTATCCAAACTATTTGCACTTAGGAGGTTCCAGTCTATGATCAGGAAGTTGAAATCACCCATAACAACAACTCTATTACTTCTGCACTTTTCTAAGATCTGCCTCCCAATATGTTCCTCAGTGTCTCAGTTGCTACCAAGGGGTCTGTAGAAAACTCCCAGTAAAGTGACTGCTCCTTTCCTGTTTCTGACTTGCACCCATACTGACTCCGTAGAAATACCCTCCTCCACAGCCTCCTTTTCTGCAGCTGTGATACCATCCCTGATTAGCAATACCACTTCCCCACCTCTTTTACCTAACTCCCGGAACATCCAACAATCATTCCTGCCCCTGTATTATCTAAATCTCCGTAATCGCCACAACATCATAGCTCCAAGTACTGATTTGGGATCTAAATTCATCACACTTATTCCTGACACTTCTTGCATTAAAATAGACAAAATCAACCCATCGTACTGACTGCAACTTTGCCCTATCAACTGTCTGTCCTTCCTCACAGACTCTCTGCATGCTGTATCTGCTTGTACACCAGCTACCTCATCCTCTGATCCATAGCTCCGGTTCCCATCCCCCTGCCAAACTAGTTTAAACCCTCCTGAAGAGCTCTAGCAAACCGCTTGCTCAAGATATTGGTGCCCCTCCAGTTCAGGTGCAACCAGTCCTTCTTGTACAGGTCCCACGTTCCCCAGAAGGTATCCCAATGATCCACATATCTGAAGCCCTCCCTCCTACATCAGCTCTGTAGCCACATGTTCAGCTGCACTCATTCCCTATTGCTAGCCTCACTAGCCCATGGTACCAGTAGTAATCCAGGGATTATTACTCTGCTCGTCCTGGCTTTTAGCTTCCAACTTAACTCCATATATTCACTTTTCAGGTCCACATCCCTTATCCTGGCTATGTCATTGGTATCGATGTGTACCACAGCTTCCGGCTGCTCTCCCTCCCCCTTAAGAATCTGGTAGATTCGATCCAAGACATCCCTGACCCTGGCACCTGGGAGACACCATTCCATCCGGGAGTCTCACTTGGTACCACAGAATCTGAGTCTGTTCCCCTAACCATTGAATCTCCTATCAATATCAGCAACACCAGATAAGAACAGCAGTCTCCTTCCCTAAAGGATGTCAGTGAACCCGATGGGTTTTTCCGATAATTGATAATTGTTTCATGGTCATCATTAGTTCCAGATTTTGAGTCATAGAGATGTACAGCACAGAAACGGACACTTCGGTCCAACTTGTCCTTGCCACCCAGAAAATACTGAATTAATCTAGTCCCATTTGCTGGCATTTGGCCCAATCCATCAAAACCCTTCCTGTTCATATACCCATCCAGATGCATTTTAAATGCAGCAGAGGCAATGATTATCGCTGGATTGTTAATCCAGAGACTCAGATAACTTTCTGGGGATCCAGGTTCAAATCCCACCACGGCCAATGTTCGAATTTGAATTCAACAAAATATCTGGAATTAAGAATCAAATGATGACCATAAATCCATTGTTCATTGTCAGAAAAACCCACGTGGTTCACTAACGTCCTTGAGGGAAGGAAACCGCCATCCTAACTGGTTTGGCCTCCATGTGACTCCAGACCCACAACAATATGGCTGACTCTCAACTGCCCTCTGGTCAATTAGGGATGGGCAATAAATGCTGCCTAGCCAGTGTCGCCCTCATCCCGTGAATGAATGAAAAAAATGTTGTTATTGTACCAGCCTCCACCATTTCCTCTGGCAGTTTATTCATACACCCACCACGCGGTGTCAAAAAATTGCTCCTTAGGTCCCTTTTAAATCTTTTTCCTCTCACCTTATACTCGTTTGGACTCCCCCACCCAAGGGAAAAGACCTTGTCTATTCACTCTATCCATGGACCCCATGATTTTATAAACCTCTATAAGGTCACCCCTCAGACTCCGATCCACCAGAGAAAACAGCCCCACCCTATTCAGCCTGTTACAGAACATAGAGCATAGAACAGTACAGCACCGTACAGGCCCTTTGGAGCAGGATGTTGTGCCGAACTTTTACCCTAAACATAAGGTCTATCTAACGTCCATCTCTACCTTATACTATCATCCATATGCCTATCTAATAGCCGCTTAAATGCCCCTAATGAGGCCGACTCCACTACCCTCTCTGTCAATGCATTCCACGCCCCTACCATTCTCTGAGTAAAGAACCTGCCTCTGACGTCTCCCCTATATCTACCTCCACTCACTTTAAAACTATGCCCTCTCGTATAGCTACTTCCACCCTAGGAAAAAGTCTCTGGCTGTCTACTCTATCTATACCTCTGATCATTTTGTACCTCTAAATGTTATGGAGGTGCCGGTGTTGGACTGGGGTCAGAAATCACATGATACCAGTTGATGGTAACCTGGTGTCGTGTGATTTGTGACTTTATACAGCCTCTGCCTACAGCTCAAACCCTCCAACCATGGCAACATTCTTCTAAATCTTTTCTGAACTCGTTCATGTTTCACAACATCTTTCCTATAGCAGGAAACCAGAACTGCATGCAGTATTCCAAAAGTGTCCTAACCAATATCCTGTACAGCTGTAACATGACCTCCCAACTCCTATACTCAATGCACTGACCAATAAAGGCAAGCTTACCAAATGCCGCCTTCGCTACCCTGTCTACCTTTAACTCCACTTTCAAGCAACTATGAGCTCGCACTCCAAAATTTCTTTGTTCAGCAATACTTCCCAGGACCTTGCCATTAAGTGTATAAGTCATTTGCCATTCCAAAATGCAACACCTCACATTTTTTCTAAATTAAATTGCATCTGCTACTTCTCAGGCCATTGGCCCATCTGATCAAGATCCTGTTGTACTCTGAGGTAACCTTCTTTACTGTCCAATACACCATCAATTTTGGTGTCACCTGCAAACTTACTAACCATACCTAAGTTCAGATCCATATCATTTATATAAATGATGAGAAACAGTGGACCCAACATCGATCCTTGCGGCACACTGAAGGTCAGAGGCCTCCAGTCTGAAAAGCAAACCTTCACAACCACTCTCTGTCTTCTACCTTACAGCCAGTTCTGTATCCAAATGGCTTGTTCCCCATGTACTTCCTGTGATCTAACCTTGCTATTCAGTCTACCATGTGGAACCTTGTCAAACAACTTACTGAAATCCATATAGATCACGTCCACCGCACTGCCCTCATCAATCCTCTCCATTACTTCTTCAAAAAAATCAATTAACTTAATGAGACACAATTTCCCACACACAAAGCCATGTTGACTGTCCCTAATCAGTCCTTGCCTTTCCAAATACATGCAAGTCCTGTCCTTCGGGATTCCCTTCAACAACTTGCCCACCACTGATGTCAGGCTCTATGGTTCCCTGGCTTTTCCGTTCCACCTTTCTTAAATAGTGGCATCACGTTAGCCAACCGCCAGTCTTCCAGCACCTCACCTGTGACTATTGATGACACAAACATCTCAGCAAGGGGTCCAGCAATCACTTACCTAGCTTTCCACAGAGTTATAGCATACACTTGATTAGGTTCCAGGGATTTATCCACTTCTGCATCTCCTCTTCTGTAATATGGACATTTTTCAAGATGTCACTATTTAGTTTGCCCATGTTCTCTATCTTCCATATCCATCTCCACAGTAAATACTGATGCAAAGTACTTGTTTAGCGTCTCCCCCATCTCTACACATAGGTGGCTTTGCTGATCTTTAAGGGGCCCTGTTCTCTCTCTCGTTACTCTTTTCAGCTTAATGTATTTGTAGAATCCTTTTGGATTTTCCTTAACCCTTTTAGCCAAAGCTCTCACATCCCCTTTTTGCCCTCCTGATTTTCCTTTTAAGTATACTCCTACTACCTTAATACTGCTCTAGGAATTCACTCAACCTATGTCAACCTATGTCTTTTTCTTGATCAAAACCTCAAATTTCTTCAGTCATTCAGCATTCCCTACAGCTATCAACTTTGAACTTCACCCGAACAGGAACATATTGTCTCTGGACTCTCATTTTCTCATTTTTGAAGGCATCCCTTTATGTACAAACATCCGGCCCCAATCAACTTTTAATAGAGTCACAGAGTAATATAGAATGGAAACAGACCCTTTGGCCCAAACTGGTCCATGCTGACCATGGTGCCCACTCAGCTAGTTCCAACTGCCTGCGTTTGGTCTATATGCCTCTAAACCCTGCTCATCCATGTACCTATCCAAATGCTTTTTGAAAGCTGCTTTTGTACCTTCCTCAACCACTTTCTCTGTCAGCCCATTCCATATACTCACCACTCTCTGCGTGAAGAAGTTGTTCCTCAGGTCTTTCTTAAACCTCTCCCCTCTCACCTTAAACCTGTGCCCTCTAGTTTTCAATTCCCCATCCCTGGGAAAAAGACTATATGCATTCATCCTATCTATGCCCTCATGATTTTATACACCTCAATATGGTCACCCCTCATTCTCCTATGTTCCAAGGAATACAGTCCTATCCCGGCCAACCTCTCCCTATAACTCAGGCCTACTGGCAACATCCTTGTAAATCTTCTTTGCACACTTTCCAGTTTAACTATGTCTTTGCTATAACAGGGTGACCAAAACTGTACACAATACTCCAACTACGGCCTCGCCAACAACTTACACAGCTGTAACATAACGTCCCCAACTCCTATACTCCATGCCTCGACCAATGAAGACCAGCATGCTAAATGCCTTCTTCACCACCCTGTGCACCTGTGACGCCGCTTTCAATGATGTATGTACTTGAACTCCTAGGTTCTTCTGATCTATATAACTCCTCAGGACCTTACCATTTACTGTATAAGTCCTATCTTGGTTTGACTTTCCAAAAGTGCAGCACCTCACGTTTATCTGTATTGAACTGCATTTGCAGTTATCAACCTTCTTCGTTATCAATGAAACCTCCCAATTTTATATCATCTGCGAACTTACTAATCATGCCTTGTACATTCACATCCAGATTAATTATGTAAATAACATGCTTAATGCCATCAAAATTTGCCTTCCTCCAATTTGGAACTTTAACTTTTAGATCAGGTCTATCCCTTTCCATTACTACGTTAGAACTAACAGAATTATAGTCACTGGCTCACTGCGGCCTTTGGCAATTTTGTCAGAAACATTAGGGGCATTTAAGCAACTCTTGGAAAGGCACATGGATGATAGTAAAATGTACGGTATGCAGGGTAGTTTGATCTTAGAGTAGGATAACAGGTCAGCACAACATCACGGGCCAAAGGGCCTGTACTGTGCTGTACTATTCTATGTTCTTGACCCCAAAGTGCTCCATCACTGACACCTCAGTCACCTGCCCTGCCTTATTTCCCAAGAGTAGATCAAGTTTTTCACCTTCTCTAGTAGGTACATCCACATACTGAATCAAAAAATTTTCTTGTACACATTTAAATTCCTCTCCATCCAAGGTCTTAAAACTATGGCATTCTCAGTCTACGTTTGGGCAATTATGAATGGGCTTTGGTGACACCCACATCCCAATAACGAATATCAGTAGTTAATGTTGACCCCACTTCTTCAAACCGTATCAAAATTGTATCTTTATTGAATCCATCCATCTGCCTCACCCACCTCAGTGACCAATCCCCATCACTGCCTACCTGCACTCACCTATCACCATCCCACCTACCTTCTCCAGCCCCACCCCGCCTCTCTATTTATTTCAGAGCTCCCTTCCCCCCACCTCCCCCATTTCTGAAGAAGGGTCCTGACCTGAAACGTCAGCTCTCCTGCTCCTCTGATACAGCCTGGCCTGCTGTGTTCCTCCAGCTCCACACTGTTACCTTTATTGAATGCATCTTGTTTTATTTCATTCAGCTGTTAGTTAAAGAAACCTAGCCGATTGATTGGTATTCTGAAACCAACAGATGAACAGTTTTTTTTGAAGTAGCCAAGTACATTTTGGCCAGTGGAACCACCGAGTGCACTTCTCCAGCTTTGATTGCAACATGTAACTGGGGTTCTTATGAGATTTGAAATCCACAGAGAAACAAGAATTCTGGGGCTTGCTGAGGTTAACGCTGGTTCTGATTTTCATGGCAAATTTGCTATGCAGATTGAAAACCAAACTGGCTTTGATAGTTGCTACGACTTCTCTGGATAGTGAAGACTTATCCCCAATAAAAAGAAATGCTGCAAAATCTCAACACGTCCGGCACTGTCCGTGAAAAGAGACGCAAAGTTAACAGTGTGAGTACAACGTGACTTGAAGATCTGATGAGTATCTTCAGCACTTTTTTATTTCAAAACTCCAGCACCTGTTGTACTTAATTTTCCTTAAGATTTATCTTCAGCTCAGACAAGGCTAATTGCAAAAATTGAGTCATAGAATTGTATAGCATGAAAACAGACACTTTGGTCCAACTCATCCATGCCAACCAGATATCCTAAATTAATATAGCCCCATTTGCCAGCATTTGGCCCGTATCCTCGAAACCCTTCTTATTGTATTTTCTGAAGAAGGGTCCCAACTCGAAACATCAACGTTCCTACTCTTCTGATGCTGCCTGGCCTGCTGTTTTCCTCCAGCTCCACACTACGTTATCTCATATATCCATCCTGATGCCTTTTAAATGTTGTAACTTTACCAGCCTCCACCACTTCCTCTGCAGCTTATTTTATACACACTCTACCCCCTTAGATCCCTTTTATATCTTTCTGCTCTCAGCTTAAACCTCTGCCCTCTAGATTTCGACTCTCCTACCTGGAGCAAAGATCTTGGCCACTCGTCATATCCACACCCCTCATCATTTTATAAACCTCTGTGCTCCAGAGAAAATAGTCCCAGCCTATTTAGCCTCTCCCTTTAGCTCGAACCCTCCAACTCTGACAACATTTTGTGAAACTTGAAAGGGTTCAAACAAGATTTACATCACCTTTCCTATAGTAGGGAGACAAGAACTGAATGCAGTATTCCAAAAAGTGGCCTAACAAATGTACAGCTACATGTACAGCTGCAACATGACATCCCAACTTCGAAATGCACTGACCAATAAAGGCAAGCATACCGTACACCTTCTTCACTATCCTGTCTACCTTTGACTCCAACTTCAAGGAACATTGGACCTGCGCTCCAAGGTCTCTTTGTTTAGCTTCTCTCCCCAAGACCTTACCATTAAGCGTATAAGTCCTGCCCTGATTTTCCTTACCAAAATGCAACACCTCACATTTATCAAAATTAAATTCCATCTGCCACACCTCAGCCCATTGGGGATAACCTTCTTCCCTGTCCACCACACCACCAATTTTGGTGTCATCTGCAAACTTACTAGACATTCCTCCTGTATTCACATCCAAATCATTTATATAAATAACAAAAAAAAAAAGCAGTGGATCCAACACCAATCCTTGTGGCACACTGCTGGTCACCAGCCTCCAGTCTGAAAAACAACCCTCCGCCATCACCCTCCACCTCCTGCCTTCTAGCCAATTTTGTATCCAAATAGGTAGCTCTTCCAGCATTTGATATGATCTATCTTATCTAACCTGTCTACCAAGCTGAACCTTGTTGAACGCCTTACTAAAGTCCATATAGACAACTTCCACCACTCTACCTTCAATCTTCTTTTTCACTTCAAAAACTTCAATCTAGCTACTGAGACATGATTTCCCACGCACAAAGCCATGTTGACTATCCCTATTTAGTCCTTGCCTTTCTAAATACATGTAGATCCTGTCCCTCAGAATTTCCACCAACATACTCACCAATAACTTCAGGCTCACTCGTCTACAGTTTCCTGGCTTTTCCTCACCACCTTTCTTAAATAATGGCCACCACATTAGGCACCTTCCAGTTTTCCAGCACTTTACTCATGGTTATTGATCATATAAATATTTCAGTAAGGGGCCCAGCAATCACTTCCCTATCGTCCCACAAAGTTCTGGGATACATCTGATCAGGTCCTGAGGATTTATCCACCTTTACGCGTTTTAAGATGGCCAGCACATCCTCCTCTGTAATATGGTTAGAAATTTAAGCATGATTATATTTTACAGCAGAACAGACATAAAGGGCCGAATGGCTGATTCCTGCTCTTTTGTCTACATTCTTATTATCACTAATCTGACTTTACTCTTAACTCTACACAGAGGTAAAGTTATCATTCTTATAAACTTAACATTGTACTCCCTCCAAGGCCAATATATCCTTCCTGAGGTGTGGTGCCCAGATCAGCTCTCAGTGCTCCAAGAGGGGTCAAAGCAAGGTTTTGTATAACTGAAGCATAACTTCTACATCCTTATACTCCAGTCCTCTAGATACAAAGGCCAGCAGTTTATTAGCTTGCTTGATTATTTTCTGCACCTATTTGTGACATTTTAGATATCTATTTCCCTGAGCTCCCCAAGTCTCTTTGGACATCCTTCGTGTTTCATGCCGTTAGAAACTACCCTGTTTTATCCTATTTTTGTCCAAAATAGATAACCTCATACTTGGACAGGGCTAAGCAATTTTCCACGTTACAGGTGAATGCCAGGCTTGATGTCAACCCTATCTGTACATAGATAGATTCTAAATCAGTAGGGTTATAGGGAAAGAGCAGTAAAGTGGATATGAGGAATGTCAGATCAGCCATTACCCAACCAAATGGAGGAGCCAAATGGAGAGTACTCCTAATCCTATTTCTTGTAGTCTTATGGGAAGTGGGCCAGCGGGTGATGAGCAGGGAAACAGGCAGCAGGGGGAGGGGGCGCTGAGTGCGTGACAGGAGTGAAGAAGAGAGGGAAAGAAAGAGGGAGAAATAATTAGGGACCACTATAAGAAGTAAAATCTCCAGAGACAGGGGCAAGAGGGAGACAAGAAAAGAGGTGTATTGAGAAGTTAACTGCAGTGAAACAATGAGCCACAGCATGATGGCGTGCAGGGAGAAGAAGCTGACTGCTGAGCAGAAGTGGTGAATGTATCTAGTCTTGAAAGTAAAATAAAAGTTGTCAGTGTTGAATTGTTGAATCATGAAATTTTACAGGACAGGAGGCAACTATTTGACACATGGTGTCTGCTGGCTCCCGAAAGAGCTACCCAAACAGTTCCACTCTCCAGATCTACTTCTATAGCCCTCTAACCTCAACACATTCTAATTTATATCCAGCTGTCTCCTGAAACCTCCTTTGGAATCGGCCTCCACCACTCTTCCAGGAAGCACATTCCAAATCCTAACAACTTTGAGTAAAGAAGTTTCTCCTCATCTCATTCCTGGCTGTCTTGCTGACAATCTTGAAATTATGACCCCTAGATACTGACATACCAACAAATGGAAACAGAATATCCTCTTTACCCTGTCAAAATTGTTCATAATTTTGAACACCTCAATGAAGTCAATTCAATCTTTTATGTTCTAAGAAAGAACAAGCCTAACCTCTCATCTTTCCTTGTTCTTTCTAGTAAATATCTTTTGAATTCTCTCCAGGGTTTTAAAATCCTTCCTTTAATAAAGGGTACCCAGAGCTAAACACAATACTCCAAATATAGCTTGACTAATGATTTGTCAAGGTATAGAACCACTTCTTTGCTTTTATACTCTAGGCTTCTATTTATAAAGCAAAGATTCCTATAAGCTTTCTTAACAACTGTTTCAACTTGCCTGGCCTCCATCAAAGAATCATGCAGGGGAACCCTGAGTCTCTTCTCCTGTACTCCATTCAAAGTTATACCATTGAGTCTGGATTGCCTCTCCATGTTTCTTCTACCAAAATGTACTGCCTCACACTTTTTTGCATTGAAATGCATCTGCCAGGTGCACTTAGTCAATTTGTCAATCTCCCTTTGAAGTCACTCAGCATATCCTCACAATTCATTATTCTCCTTAGCTAGTATCATCTGCAAATTTAGAGATTTTGCCCTCAACGTCCATCTCTAAAATCGTTTTTATAAATCAGAAAAACCAAGACTGATCCTGGGGAACAACACTTTCAACTTGTTTCCAATCTGAGAATTGCACATCTACACCTAGCCATGTGCTTCTTATCTTTTAGGATCATAGAATCCCTACAGTGTGGAAGCAGGTCACTCAACCCATCGAGTCCAAACAGATCTTCTGAGGAGCATCTCACCAAGACCCACCACCTTCATATCCCTGTAACCCACATTTCCCATGGCAATCCACCTAACCTGCACACCCTTGGAGTGTTGGAGGAAACCCATGCAGACACAACGAGAACGCGCAAACTTAACACAGACAGACACCCAAGGGAATCAAACCAGAGTCCCTGACGCTATGAGGCAGCAGTGCTAACCACCCCAGATGCGCTAGCTTCTCATCCATGCTGCCAAGGACCCATCAATCCTAAACATTTCTAATTTGTTGATCACCCTACCATGTAGAAAATATTTGTTGCCGTACTACAAGTCCAAAAATACATCAACTACAGCACTACCCTCATCCACTGTCTGTGTTCCCTCATAAAAGAACTCAATTAAATTTGTCAGTCATGACTGGCACTTGACAAAGCCATGTTGACTGTCTAGTACGAACATATTTTTCTCTTAAGTGTAGATTCATTTTATCCTATTTTATGGCCTCCATCAGTTTTCCCAAAATTGATGTCAAGCTGACACATCTGTTGTTTCCTGGTTATCCTTTGTGTCTTTCTTAAACAATGGTGTCCCCCTAATCCTGTGTACAGAAAGGCATGTAAAATTTCTAGCAACGGCTCTGGAATTTGTTCCCTTAACTCTCTCAGCAATCTAGGATGCATCCCAATTGGGTCCGGTGATTTCTCTACCTGGAGTGCTGCCAGGTTTGTTTTAGCACCTCTTCCTTATCTATCACTTTTTCTTTTACACCAAACTTTGATGTCCAGAGATGTTTGTAACTACACAGCACAGGCAGTCACCTGTGGAATTTCACAGCCTGGTCGGTCAGCTGTGCAGGTTCACTGCTCCTTTTTTATCCACCTCCCACATGGTTACTGCTCTTCCTTCTTTCAACTAGAATCCCTACAGTGTGGAAACAGGCCCTTCGGCCCAACAAGTCCACACCAACCCTTGGAGCATCCCACCCAAACCCATCCTCCTATAACCCACACACCGCTGAACACTATGGGCAATTTTAGCATGGCCAATCCACCTAGCCTGCACATCTTTGGACTGTGGGAGGAAACCGGAGCACCCGGAGGAAACCCACACAGACACGGGGAGAACGTGCAAACTCCGCACAGACAGGCACCTGGGGCTGGAATCGAACCCGGGTCCCTGGCCCTGTGAGGCTGCAGTGCTACCGTACCGCGCGTTTTCCTCCTATTTTAAACTGCTTTTTTCCCCCCACAGTTCCAAAACAATGCAACAGCTTACAAAACAGTAATTACTGCTCCAAGAAATCAAGGAAATCAGCTCCAACACTGGGAAAAAAAACTCAAAAAAAAAAAAAGCACCAGCTCTTACAGCCACGAGCTTCTCCTGTCCATCCATGCCACAAGGATCGGTGCTGGGTCCACTGCTTTCTGGTCATTGATGTAAATGATTTGGATATGAACATGAGTAACGGCCTGGTATAGCAACTGCTCTGCACAGGACCGTAAGAAACTACAGAAGGTGGCATGCACAGCCCGGACCATCGCTGAAGCCAACCTTCCACTGCTGCGGAAAGATAGCCAACATCAAAGACCCATCGCAACCTGGTAATGACCACCTGGAACCTCTTCCTTCAGGCAGAAGATACAGAAGCCTGAACATGCACCTGCAGGTTCAAGAGCAGCTTATTTATGGCTGTTATCAGACTGTTAAATGGACTCTACACTCAAATACTGTAACTTGTATGCCTCAAAGTTTTTTTGATCTGTACATCCTTTGCTTGCTGTGATCTGCCTGTACCGCTCAGAAACAAAGCTTTTCACCAATTTTATTGTCATGTGTACCGAAATACAATCTATCATTTCCAGGTGACACCAAAATTGGTAGTGCAGCAGACAGTGAAAAAGGTTACCTCAGTGTAAACAAGGCCTTGACTGGATGAGCTGAGGAGTGGCAGATGGAGTTTAATTTAGATAAATGTGAGGTGCTGCATTTTGGAAACGCAAATCAGGCAGGGCTTATACACAGGACTTATATACGCGGAGCATCTGCAATAAAGCGGATGAACTAATCACACAGATAGATGTAAACAGGTACGATATAATTGGTATTAAGGAGACATGACTGCAGGGTGACCAGAGATGGGAACTGAATGTCCCAGGGTATTCTACATTTAGGAAGAACAGGCAAAAAGGAAAAGGTAGCAGAGCGGCATTGCTGGTTAAAGAGGAAATTAACACCATAGTGAGAAAGTTATTGCAGATGCTGTACGCATTAAGGCACAAATTTCTGGGATAGGCTGGCCACTAATATCCACTACAAACTAACTGACTCCCACAATAACCTTGGATACACATCCTCACACCCTGCTTTAACAACGTGGAGTCAGTATGGGTAGAGTTGAGAAATACCAAGGGGCAAAAAACATTAGTAGGTGTCATATATAGACCTCAAACTGCAGTGGTGATATCGCGAATGGTATTAAACAGGAAATTAGAGATGCCTGCGATAAGGGAATATCATGGGTGATTTTAATCTGCACATAGATTGGGCAAGTCAAATTAGCTACAATGCTGTAGAGGAGGGATTCCTGGAGTGTATACAGCATGGTTTTCTTGACCAATATGTGGAGGAACCAATTAGTGAGCAGGCCATCTTAGACTGGGTGCCATGTAATGAGAAGGGAATCATTGCCAATCTACATGTGCGAGACCCCTTGGGGAAAAGCGACCATAACATGATAGAATTTTTTTTAATCAAGATGGAGAGTGAGGTTGTTGATTCAGAGATCAGGGTGCTGAACCTCAGTAAAAGGAAACTATGAGGATATGAGGCATGAGTTGGCCTTGATAGTTTGGGGAAAGTTACTTAAAAGGACGATAGTGGATAGGTAATGGCAAACATTCAAGGAACGCATGGGGGACTTGCGACAACTGTTTACTCCTGTCTGTCGCAAAAGCAAAATGGGTAAGTGGGCCAATCCATGGCTTACAAAGGAAATAAGAGATAGTATCCAATCCAAGGAAGAAGCATACAGGTTGGCCAAGAAAAATAATAAATCTGAAGATTAGGAGCAGTTTAGAATTCCGCAAAGAAGGACTAAGGGATTGATTAAAGAGGGGAAAATAGAGTACAAAAGTAAGCTTGCAGGGAACATAAAGACTAAGGCGAAGAGTTTCTATAGGTACATGAAAGAGATTGGTAAAGCCAAATGCAGGTTGCCTACAAACAGAAACGGTGGAATTATAATAGGGGACAAAGAAATGGCTAGCAACTGAATACATACTTTGGTTCTGTCTTCACAAAACAGGAAACAAACCAGATACCAGAACTAAGAGATAAAAAGGTACTGCAGATGCTGGAGAATCCGAGATAACAAGCATGGGGCTGGATGAACACAGCAGGTCAAGCAGCATCATAGGAGCAGGAAAAC
>JAHRHZ010000156.1:1197838-1208934 GCA_024137785.1 Ginglymostoma cirratum | reverse complement strand
CCTTGTAACCGCAGGAAGTGCTACACCTGCCCCCACACCTCCTCCCTCACCCCAATCCCAGGCCCCAAGAAGACTTTCCACATCAGGCAGAGGTTCACCTGCACATCTGCCAATGTGGTGTACTGCATCCACTGTACCCGTTGTGGCTTCCTCTACATCGGGGAAACCAAGCGGAGGCTTGGGGACCGCTTTGCAGAACACCTGCACTCAGTTCGCAATAAACAACTGCACCTCCCAGTCGTGAACCATTTGAACTCCCCCTCCCATTCCTCAGATGACATGTCCATCCTGGGCCTCCTGCAATGCCACAGTGATGCCACCCGAAGGCTGCAGGAACAGCAAATCATATTCAGCCTGGGAACCCTGCAGCCCAATGGCATCAATGTGGATTTCACAAGCCTCAAAATCTCCCCTCCCCCAACCGCATCCCAAAACCAGCCCAGCTCATCTCCACCTCCCTCACCTGTTTTTCCTCTCACCTATCCCCTCCTCCCACCTCAAGCCACACCCCCATCTCCTATCTACTAACATCATCCCACCCCCTTGACCTGTCCGTCCTCCCTGGACTGACCTATCTCCTCCCTCCCCCCCTACCTACACTCACCTTTACTGGCTCCATTCCCGCCTCTTCGACTCGTCTGCCTCCTCTCTACCTATCCTCTCCTCTATCCATCCTCTATCCGCCTCCCCCTCTCTCCCTATTTATTTCAGAACCCTCTTCCCCTCCACCATTTCTGATGAAGGGTCTAGGCCCGAAACGTCAAGCTCTCCTGCTCCTATGATGCTGCTTGGCCTGCTGTGTTCATCCAGCCCCACAACTTGTTATCTCGGATTCTCCAGCATCTGCAGTACCTTTTATCTCTCTCCACTACCCTGATACTGTACAGGCAGGCATCGCATATCAGCAGTGCATCTCACTTGGAATTGTGTGTGCTGACAACTTAGATGGCAATAGATACTTCTTCACTTCTGTAAAACTCCATCTTAGCTGTGAGATCATTCCAAGGCTGATACTTTTTCAATAGCAGGTGTAAGAGTGCCAGAATGGAGGCCAGGTTACATATGCATTTTCTGTAATAATTAACCAGTCCAAGGAAAGCCATAACCTCCTGTACAGATGTGTGAGCCGGGGCACCTTTGATTACCTTCACTTTATCTTCTAATGGGTGTCACCCAGTCTTCTCAACTCTGTAGCCCAAGCAAGTTACTTGGGATGCATGGAACACACATTTCTCCCTTGTAAAGCATACATCTGCCTTACAGAAACATTTAAGCACAGTGTCCAAGTTGTCTGAATGCTCTTTATTGGTCTTCCTGATTATTAGCATGTCATTCAGATAAATGGCGACCTGGGATAGACCTGGTAAAATATTCTCCTTTGTGTGTTGGAAAATGGCAGAGTCTCATGATACCCCAAAAGGCAGTCTCATATATTGGTACAGATCTTTATGGGTATAAATTGTACCATACTTCTGGGAAGCCTCATCTAATTGCAATTGCAGATATGCATGGCTCGTGTTTAGCTTTGTGAAGAACAGCCAACCCCGCAACCCTGGGCAGTTTTGCATACAAGTGCTCTGTGTGGGGGATTTGGTATTTATCCACTTGCGAAAAGCAGTTTACTGTTTGTTTGAAACCCCAGAAGGAGAAACCAACCAACTGGGTTTCACAATCGGTATGAGCAGTGCTGCCCATTCTGCAAATTGTACTGGTTTAGTGATTCCTTCACTTTCCAGCCTCTTGATTTTTGACTCTACTTTTGCCCATAAGGCAAATTGCACTGGGCAGGCCTTGCAGAATTGTGGAATTGTTCCTTAGTCAACATGTAAGGACGCCTTGGCCCCTTTGACAATCCTTAGACCTTCCTGAAAACCTTCGCTCGGGCAACCATTTTCTACTAGAAAAATGTTGAGCCAATCAAGTTGAATCTTTCTCAAACAAATTAGCCCCATCAAGCTTGGGCTGGAGCCTTTTACTATGATCAGTGTTAACTGCACCAACTGCTTTTCATAAGAGATTGGAACCAAAGTTGTACCCTTAATCTGTTGGGATCTAAGAGGACTGGACAGGGTAGATGCCAGGAGGGTGTTCCTGATGGTGGTTGTGTCCAGAACCAGGGGTCACAATCTGAGGTTCCAGGGTAGACCATTTAGGATGGGGATGAGGAGACATTTCTTCATCCAAAGAGTGGTGAGCCTGTGGAATTCATTACCACAGGAAGTAGTTGATACCAAAACATTGAACGTATTCAAAAGGCAGCTAGATATAGCACATGGGGCAAATGGGATCAAAGGTTATTGGAAAAAAGCAGATTAAGCTATTGAGTTGGACAATCAGCCATGATTGTGAAGAATGGCCTTCTTCTGCTCCTATCATCTATTTTTCTATAGGCTGTCAACTTGACTGAGCTGTAATGCAAACTTAAGAGTTGGAGTCCAGAACGAATTTTGGTAAAGACTGGTTACGCAATTATTGATACACCTGCTTTGGTATCAACCTCCATTAGAACTGGGTGACCATTTAACCAGATGTTTATTTTGATTGGTTCTGATTTGCATGTGGTTGAGCAATTTAACTGTGTTAAACCAGTTACAGGTGAACTTTTCAGGGTGTGCACTTTCCTGGATACTGGCCTATGAGTTCTCTTACTCAATTCAGGCCTAGTGGAACCCTTTTTCTGTCTTAAGTTCAAATACTGGCAGCAACTACAATGGCCTGCTACCTCAGATTCTTCAGAAAATTTTAACTGTTTGGCTGAGGCTTGGCCTTGTTTTGGGGTTTTGCTGTGGGCTGACTGTGTGTCCCTCTGTTCATGATATGTCCTGAGTGAGGCAATGCAATTGCCTTCACTCAAGTGGTGTTTCCCAAGCTTGATCGGCCGGGTGAGGGTGTCCTCTTCTGTTGGAATACCCTGTAACTTATAAGCTCTACTTTCTGCATTTTCTCATGTCAAGACCAGTTGTCATGCCTGTTTGAAGACCAAATGGTCTCTCGGCATCTCACTCATGGTTAAACCAAAATCACATGCCTCTGCCAGTCATCTTAATCGCATCATAAATCCCAATATGGTTTCCCTTGGTTCTCATACAGCTAAATAAAACAAATAGCACGAGGTCATAATATTCCTTAACTAAATCGTCAACTCTTAAAAGGTTTTGGTATCTGGTGCCTCAGGGATGGGTCAGCTTCTAATAACTGAAAAAGGCTATGGATGTCAGGAGAATTACTTGTTGCTTTTGTCTGCCCCAATGTCATTTGCTTGAAAAAATAACACATTCCTTCCACATACTGAACCCAGTCTGAGATGGCAGGATTGAATGAGTCAAGCTTCCCCAAATAGCGGCATGATTCCAAAAATGCATATCCCAACTCAACTACGACAGTTGCAAGTGAATCTCTTCAGAAGCCTGTTTTTCCTCTCATTGCTATTGAAATAACTGCAAGAGGCGACAACCCATCAAGTCACCCTTTATTTATATGTGCGTAGAATCACTGAATCCCTACAGTGTGGAAACAAGCCATTCGGCCTAACAAGTCCACTCCAACTCTGCGAACAGCATCACACCCAGACTCACCCCTCTACCCCTGCATTTCCCACGGCTAATCCACTTAACTTACACATTCATGGACAATGTGGGCAATTTCGCATGGGCAATCCACCTAACCCGCACATCTTTGGACTGTGGGAAGAAACTGGAGCACCCAGCAGAAATGCATGCAGAAACAGGGAGAATGTGCAAACTCCACACAGACAGTCGCCAGAGGGTGGAATCGAATCCAGGTCCTGGGTTCGCTGTGAGGCGGCAGTGCTAACTACTGAGCCACTGTGTCGCCCGTGACACTGACCCAGCCAGCTCAGAGCTGGTTCCTAGAGTAAGCAGAACCCCTAACACTGCTGTTTATGCCTGTCAGCCAGGACTCCACAATTGAACCAGGTTAACAGCCCCAATCAGGGAGCTCATATTCTATGAGGTCCACCTGGCTGACATTGTTTCAATATCTACAAAAGGGAGAGAGAGGGCATTTGGACCAGGTAATAGGGAGAGGGGAGGTAGGTTCAGTAAAGGAGGAGGTATCATTGTTAATAATAGATGAAATGAGGACAGTTGTGAGAGAAGATCTAGAGTCCGTTTGGTGCAGGTAAAAATCATCAAGATAAAGAAGACATTGATAAAAGCAGTGCACAGATGCCCAAACAGTAGGAAACACTGCCCAAACACTGTGTAGGAAAGACTATCAACTAGTAGTAAGTGCACGTAAAAAGAATGGAGCAATAATTAAGGGTGACTTTTGACAAGGCTAATCAAATTGAAAAGAATAGCATTGACAACAAATTTGAAGGGTCCATTGGGGATAATTTCTTCGGCCAATACATCAAGATTCCCTCGGAAGTAGTGATCATAACATGATAGAATTCAAGAGTGGGTCAGAAGCAATAGTTTTTAACTTCAATAAAGGGAATTACAATGAAATGAGGATAGAGTTAGTGAAAGTGAACTGTTCTGATAGATAAGCAGCAAAGACAGTAAGCAAATAATGGAGCATTAAAGGATGTAATTCAAAACGGTCAGCAAAAATACATTCAAGTAAGGGGGAGAGATTCTAAGGGATGGATAAACCAGTCTTGGCTAAGCAAAGAAGTTAAAGAGAGTATTAAGTTGACAGAAAAAGCATCAAAACAGGCAAAAGTCAGTGATAGCCCCAAAGACTGGGCTAAATTCAGAATCTAGCACGGGAGGGCTAATAGATGATAAAGTCAGAGAACGTGACTATGAGGGCAAATTAGTGTGGAATATAAAAACTGACAATACGATCTTCTTTATATAAAAAGAGAGTGATCAAAATGAGCATAGGACCCTTAGAAAGTGAAGCTGGTGAAATGGTTATGGGAAGCAAAGAAATAGCAGAGGAGTTAAACAGGTATTTTGCATCATTCTATATGGCTGGAGATACTTTGAACATTCCATCGATACTAAAGAATACAGGGGAGGTATTAAGTACCATCACATCAGTAGAGAAGTAGTATTAGACAAGCTAATGTGGCTAAAGGCACATAAGTCCCCTGGCCCTGATGCCTTGCATCCCAAAAGAGGTAGCTACAGAGATAGTACATGGATTGGTTGTAATTTTCCTAAAATCCTTGGATTCTGTAGATGTACCAGAGGTTTGGAAAACTGCTAATGTGACACAGCTATTCTAAAAGAGAAGGAGGCAAAAATTAGGTATCTTAGAGGTATTGATAGATTAAGTCAGTGGGCAAACAATTGGTAAAAGGTGTATAATGTGGGAAAAAGTGAAGTTGTTCATTTTAGAAGGAAGAACAAAAGAACAGTGTTACTTAAATGGAGGAAAACTGCAGAAAGCTGCAACTTGGGGGTTGCGGTGCATGAAACAGAGAAAGCTAGCACAAAGGTGCAGCAGGTAATCAGGAAGGTTAATGGGATGTTGGCGCTTATTTCAAGGGAGTTGTAGTATAACAGTGGGGAAATCTCACTGTATCTACAAGGTGCTAGTGAGATTACATCTCAAGTAGAATGAGCAGTTTTAAACCCCTTTTTAAGGAAAGCTATTATTTCATTGCAGACAGTTCAGATAAGGTTTACTATGATGATGCCCGTTATATGGGGTTTGGAAGAATAAAAGATGATCTTATTGAAACATATGGGATGCTTAAGGAGCTTGACAGGTTAAATGCTGAGAGGATACTTCCCCTCTTGGGAGACTCTAGGACACGAGGGCATAGTCTCAGAATTAAGGGGCACCAACTTAAAACTGAGATAAAGAGGACTTTCTTCTCTCGGAGTTGTGATTCTTTGGAATTCCTTGCTGAAGAAAGGGGGCAGAGTCCTTGCATATATTTAAGACTGAGGTTGATAGAGTCTTGATCAGGAGGGGAATGAAGGTTATGGGGAAAGGGCAGGAAAGTGGATATGAGGAATGTCAGATCAATCATGATCCTACTGAATGATGGAGCAGTCTTGAGGTGCCAAATGGCCTACTCCATTTTTCTATTTTATGGTCTTAGGAGAAGTTAATGAGAAAAAGGGTAGGGTAATAGGGATAGGGAGAGGGTTTCAGGGATGGGGAAAGGGGATGGTAATGATAGGGTCGTGTAATCAGGAAGATGCCAAGGGGAGGATAATTAGTGAAGCGTAATGGGGTAAAGGGGAGGGTAATGTTGGAGAGGAAACTCTTAAGGGAGATGGAGTACAGAGAGGGACAGGGGATAGAAATGAAGAGGGAAGGTAAATAAGGGAGAGAGGAGGCAAATAAGAGGGAAGGGTAATGACGGAGGGGGGTAGTCATGGAGGGGGGTAATGATGGAGAGGAGAAGGTAATGATGAAGAGAGAGTTGTAATGCAAGAGAGGTTAATGAGGAACAGGGAGAAAGTCATGAGATAGGGGAAAATGGGACGATAATGAGGGAGCAAGGAGCATAATGAGGGAGGGGAGAGGGTAATGAGAGAGAGGGGACAATGAGGGAACGGACGAGGGTAATGACCAGTAAGGAGAGGGGAGGAGCAATAAGTGATCAGGCAGGGGTGATGAGGAAAAAGGGATGGTAAAATAGGAAATGGAAGGCAAATGGGGATGAGGGAGTGGGGAGGATAATGAGGGAAAAGGGAAATAATGAGGGAGCAAGGAGAATAATGAGAGAGAGGCAAGGGTAATGAACTACAGTGAAAGAATAATAAAAGAGACAGGTGGCTAATGTGGGAAAGGTGAAAGTAATAAGGGGGAGGGTGAGGGGTGTAATGAGGAATGTGTTGAAGGACATAAGGGAGGGGGAAGGTAAACAGGGAGAGGAAAAAGTAATGAGGAGGAGGGAGAGGGTAATGAGGGAGGGAGGAGGGTACTTAATGAAAGCCAAGGAGCAAAAGTAAAACAATTGCTCAGAAGTACAATTAAAGTATTAGATCTTAGGGAGAGGCATCCAAAAAGGCCAGAAAAACAAGAAACCTGAGGAATGGGAGAAGTTTAAAATTCAGCAAAGGAGGACAAAAGGATTGTTTAAGAAAGGGAAAATAAAGTTTAAGATTAAGCTTGCAGGGGACATGAAAGCTGACAGTAAAATTTAGTATAGGTATGTGAAGAGAAAAAGATTGATGAAAACAAATACTCAATACAAATGGTATTGGGGAAATTGATGCGGTTAAAGGCTGACAAATCCCGGACGTCTTTATCTACATCCCAGAGTATTTAAGGAAGTGGGCCGAGAAATATGAAGAGAGTTTGAATCGGTTAGGATTATATTTGCTGAAGTTCTGAAGAATATGGGGAAATATCATAGAAACCTATAAAATTCTAACCGGACTAGACAGGTAGCTGCAAGAAGGACATTGTCGATGAGGAGGGGTGGAGTTCATAGAACATAGAACATAGAACAATACAGCGCTGAACAGACTATCTGCATGCTGTATCTGCCTGTACACCAGCTACCCTATCCTGTGATCTGTAGCTCCGGTTCCCATCCCCCTGCCATTTTTCTCAGTACATTTTCTCTCATGATAGTTATTGTATTTATTTCTTCTCCTCCTTATGCTGTTAGGTTATTTCGGAATTTTGGAATGATATTTGTGTCTTCTGCTGTGAAGATTGGTGCAAAGTATTTATTCAAGTCCTCTTCCAATCACTAGTGCCCATTATTGTTTGCCTAACCTCATTTTCTGAGGGACTTGGCTTCTCTCTTTCTTCTTATGTATTTAAAGAAGCTTTTGCTGGCCATCTTGATAGTTTTTGCAATTTTGTTGTCAAAGTTTACTTTCTCCCTTTTTCTAATTTTTTGTTTGACTTTTGTTAGTTTGTAAAACTTTCCCAATCCTCTTGCTTGCCATTAGTTTTTGACACGTTGTGTGCTTTTCATTTCAATGTAAAGCTATTCTTAACTTTCCTGGTTAACCATCATAGAACATAGAACAGAGAACAATACAGCGCAGAACAGGCCCTTCGGCCCTCAATGTTGCGCCGACCTATGAACTAATCTACGCCCATCCCCCAACACTATCCCATCATCATCCATATGCTTATCCAAGGACTGTTTAAATGCCCCTAATGTGGCTGCGTTAACTACATTGGCAGGTAGGGCATTCCACGCCCTTGCCACTCTCTGAGTAAAGAACCTGCCTCTGACATCTGTCTTAAATCTATC
Organism: Ginglymostoma cirratum; assembly: GCA_024137785.1. Lineage (NCBI taxonomy): Eukaryota > Metazoa > Chordata > Chondrichthyes > Orectolobiformes > Ginglymostomatidae > Ginglymostoma > Ginglymostoma cirratum. The sequence goes on along the minus strand of JAHRHZ010000156.1, from coordinate 1,200,785 downwards.
ACCCCTCAATTTGCAGCTATGCCCCCTCGTACTAGCCGACGTCATCATCCGAGGAAAAAGACTCTCACTGTCCACCCTATCTAATCCTCTGATCATTTTGTATGTCTCTACTAAATCCCCTCTTCGCCTTCTTCTCTCCAATGAGAACAGACCCAAGTCCCTCAGCCTTTCCTCATAAGACCTTCCCTCCAGACCAGGCAACATCCTGGTAAATCTCCTCTGCACCTTTTCCAATGCTTCCACATCCTTCCTGTAATGGGGCGACCAGAACTGTACACAATATTCCAAGTGAGGCCGCACTAGCGTTTTGTACAGTTGCAGCGTGACATCACGGCTCCGGAACTCAATCCCTCTACCAATGAAACCTAACACACCGTGTGCCTTCTTAACAGCACTATCAACCTGGGTGGCAACTTTCAGGGATCTATGTACCTGGACACCAAGATCCCTCTGCACATCCACACTACCAAGAATCTTTCCATTGACCCAGTATTCTGCCTTCCTATTATTCTTCCCAAAGTGCATCACCTCACATTTATCTGCATTGAACTCCATTTGCCACCTTTCAGCCCAATTCTGCAGTTTATCCAAGTCTCCCTGCAACCTGCAACATTCTTCCACACAGTCCACCACTCCACCGACTTTAGTGTCATCTGCAAACTTACTAACCCATCCACCTATGTCTGCGTCCAAGTCATTTATAAAAATGACAAACAGCAGTGGTCCCAAAACAGATCCCTGTGGCACACCACTAGTAACCGGACTCCAGGCTGAATATTTTCCATCAACCACCACTCGTTGCCTTCTTTCAGAAAGCCAGTTTCTAATCCAAACTGCTAAATCTCCCTCAATCCCATGCCTCCGCATTTTCTCCAATAGCCTACCATGTGGAACCTTATCAAAGGCTTTACTGTAGTCCATGTACACCACGTCAACTGCCCTACCCTCATCCAAGTGCTTGGCCACCTTCTCAAAAAACTCAATGAGGTTTGTGAGACATAACCTGCCCTTGACGAATCCATGTTGACTATCTCCAATCAAATTGTTGCTTGCTAGATGATTATAAATCCTATCTCTTATAATCCTTTCCAAAACTTTTCCGACAACAGATGTAAGGCTCACTGGTCTATAATTACCTGGGTCACCTCTACTGCCCTTCTTGAACAAGGGCACAACATTTGCAATCCTCCAGTCCTCTGGTACTAAACCTGTAGACAATGACGACTCAAAGATCAAGGCCAAAGGCTCCGCCATCTCCTCCCTAGCTTCCCAGAGAATCCTTGGAAAAATCCCATCTGGCCCTGGGGATTTATCTACCTTCACACCTTCTCGGATTGTTAACACCTCCTCCTTACTAACCTCAATCCTTTCAAGTCTAACAGCCCGTATCTCAGTCTTCTCCTCTACAATATTCTCCTTTTCCTGAGTGAAAACAGATGAGAAATATTTGTTTAGCACCTCTCCGATCTCCACAGGGTCCACACACAACTTCCCACTTCTGTCTTTGACTGGCCCTATTCTTACCCTCGTCATCCTTTTATTCCCCACATACCTATAGAAAGCTTTAGGGTTCTCCTTAATTCTACCTGCTAATGACTGCTCATGTCCCCACCTTGCTCTTCTTAACTCTCTCTTTAAATCGTTCCTAGCTAATCTGTAACTCTCCATTGCCTCATCTGAACCATCTTGTCTCAATGTCACATAAGCCTCCCTCTTCCGCTTAACAAGAGATACAATTTCTTTTGTAAACCAAGGTTCCCTTACCTTATCACTTCCTCCCTGCCTGACAGGGACATACCTATCAAGGACACACAATATCTGTTCCTTAAACCAGCTCCACATTTCGATTGTCCCCATCCCCTGCATTTTTCTACCCCATTCTATCCCTCCTGAGTCTTGCCTAATCGCATTATAATTGCCTTTCCCCCATCTATAACTCTTGCTCAGTGGCATGTTCCTATCCCTTTCCATTGCTCAACTAAATGTAACCGAATTATGGTCACTCTCTCCAAAGTGCTTGCCTACCACTAAATCAAACACCTGGCCTGGTTCATTACCAAGTACCAGATCCAGTGTGGCCTCCCCTCTTGTCGGCCCTTTGACGTACTGTCAGGAAACCCTCCTGCACACATTGGACAAAAAACGATCCATCCGACGTACTAGAGTTATAGCATTTCCAGTCAATGTTGGGGAAGTTAAAGTCTCCCATAATGACCACCTTGTTCCTTTCACTCCTGCCCAGAATCGTTTTGCCGATCCTCTCCTCCACATCCCTGGAACTTTGCGGAGGCCTATAAAAAACTCCCAGCAGTGTGACCTCTCCTCTCCTGTTTCTGACCTCAGCCCATACCACCTCAGTAGACGAGTCCTCGTCAAAAGTTCTTTCAGCCATCGTTACACTGTCCTTGACTAACAAAGCCACACCTCCCCCTCTTTTACCACCTTCCCTGATCTTTATGAAAGCTCTAAACCCTGGAACCTGCAACATCCATTCCTGACCCTCCTGTAGCTACGTCTCCGAAATGGCCACAACATCGAAGTCCCAGGTACCTATCCATGCTGTAAGCTCACCTACCTACCTTATTCCGGATACTCCTGACGTTGAAGTAGACACACTTCAAACCAGCTTGCTGTCTGCCAGCACACTCCTGTGATATTAGTACCCCTCTGGTTCAAGTGAAGACCGTCCTGTTTGTAGAGGTCCCACCTTCCCCAGAATGAGCCCCAGTTATCCATCTACCTGAAACCCTCCCTCCTGCACCATCCCTGCAGCCACGTGTTCAGCTGATATCTCTCCCTGTTCTTTGCCTCGCTCTCACGTGGCACGGGTAACAAACCAGAGATAACAACTCTGTTTGTTCTAGCTCTCAGCTTCCACCCTAGCTCCCTGAAATCCTGCCTTATATCCCTATCCCTCTTTCTACCTATGTCATTGGTACCTATGTGG
>JAHRHZ010000156.1:1163556-1197438 GCA_024137785.1 Ginglymostoma cirratum | reverse complement strand
TTGGAAAAGAAAACAAAACACTCGTAACTTACCAAATCGGCGCTCAGACCCTTTTTGGTTAGAGGAGGAGGATGGGTGGGAGACACTACTTTAGTAGTGTTTCGGGTAAAGCAACTGCCCAAATATATTACCTCACTTACTCAACCGTCCCGTGTCTGCTCCTGCTCGACGCGCACTCCGCCTATTCACGAGGTAAGTTTTTAAAGGAGAAGCTTACCTTCCCAGGCTGCCCTCGTGCCTCCTTCCAGACTCCCGCCGCTGAAACGACTGAAAGCAAATTCAGAACTAGGGTCACAATCTAAGGATGTCGAGTAGACCACATAGAACTGAGATGAGTGGAAACTTTTTCACCCAGAGAGTGGTAAACCTGTGGAATTGGCTACAACAGAAAGCAGTCAAGGCCGAAATATTGTACTATTTCAAGAAGAAGTTGGATATAGCACCTGGGGCTAAAGGGATAAAAGGATATGGGGGAAAGCAAGTTGAATATTATTTAAATAGTTAAGGACTGCAGGAAGCATTAAAACCGAGGGATTTGGGAGTCCACATGCATGAATTACAAAATGCTAGTATCCATATTCAGCAGATAATGGAGAAAGCAAACAAAGAATTACAGAATCACATGACTGTTACGGTGCAGGAGGCTATTTGGCACATGAAACCCTCTCATTCTTTATGCCCTCTGATTCTTTTTTCTTTACAAACAGAAACAGCTTCTCCTCAACTACACTGTCCAGCCCATTCCTAACTTTGAACTAATCTACTAAATTGTGTCTCAGCCTACTTGTGTCCAAAGGGAACAGTTCCAACTTCTTCAATCTATCTTCATAGATTGAGTTTTCCAATCCTGGAACCACTCTTGTAAATAGCTTTCACACTCTCCAATACATTTGCATTTTTCCCATAATGTGACACTCAACTGTACTCACAATACACTGTGGAGAGGTCAAAATAGTGTCTTGTACAGGTTCAACATCACCTCCTTGTTCTTTTACTCTACGTCTCTATTAATAAAGCTGAGAACACTGTACACTGCAAAGGCTCTGGGCTCTGACAACATTCCAGCAACAGTACTGAAGACTTGTGCTCCAGAATTTGCTGCACCCTGGCCAAGCTGTTTCAGAACAGATATAATACTGGCATCTACCCAAAAGTGTGGAAATTGCTGAGGCATGTCCTGTTCACGAAAAGCAGGAGAAATCCAATCTGACCAATTAGTGACTCACCGGTCTCCTCAGAACATTAGCTGAGTTTCTCAATTATTAGTCTAGTGATAATACCAATAGGCCGTCACCTCCAGAGCACCAGTAAAGTGAAGGAAGGTGTTATCAACAGTGCGATCAAGCAGCGCCTGCTCAGCAATAACCTGCTCAGTAATGTCCAGTTTGGGTTCCGCCAGGGCCATTGAGCTCCTGACATCATTACGGTCTTGGTTCAAACATGGACAAAAGAGCTGAATTCCAGAGGTGAGTTGAGCGTGACAGCCCTTGACATCAAGCTGCATTTGACCAAGTTGCATCAAGGAGCTCTAGCAAAACTGGAATCAACAGGTATCAAAGGGCAACCTCTCCAAGGTTAGAGTCATGCCTGGCACATAAGAAGATGGATGTGGTTGTTGGAGATCATACCTGGCACTTCGGAAGATGGACATGGTTGTTGAAGATGAGTCATCTCAGCTCCAGGACGTCTCTGCAGGAGTTCCTCAGGGTAATATCCTAGGTCCAACCATCTTCAGCTGCTTCATCAATGACTTTCTCTGCATTAGGAGGTCAGAGTGGGAATGTTTGCTGATAATTACTCAATTTTTTAAATTCACTCGTAGGATGTAGGTATCTCTGGCTAGTCCAGCATTTATTTCCCATCCCTAATTGCCCAGAGGGCAGTTAAGAGTTAACCACTTTGCTATGGATCTGGAGTCATATGTTAGCTAAACCAGGTAAGGGTGACAGATTTAATTGCCCAAAGGACATTAGTGAACTAGATGGGTTTTGCTGACAATTGACAATGGTTTTATGGTCATCATTAGACCCTTAATTCCAGATTCTTTATTGAATTCAAATTTCCATCATCTGCTGTAACAGGATTTGAAATTGGGTCCTCAGAACATTAGCTGAGTTTCTCAATTATTAGTCTAGTGATAATACCAATAGGCCGTCACCTCCAGAGCACCATTTGTGACACCTCGGATACTAACGTACTCCATGTCCAACTGCAACAAGATCTAGACAATAAAAACCAAAAGAACTGAGGATGCTGTAAATCAGAAACAAAAACAGAAGGCGGTGGAAAAGATCTGGACAGTATCCAAACTTGAGCTACAAGTGGTGTGTAACATTTGCACCACAGAAACACCAGGCAATGACCATATCCAATAAGAGACAATCCAACCACCACCCCTTGACATTGCATCACTGGACGCAAAACATTAATTCTGCTTTCTCTCCACAGATACCACCAGACCTGCTGAGTTGTTCAGCAATTTCTGATTTTGTTTCTGATTTCCAGCATCCGCAATTCTTTGTCTTTTTTGTCCTTGGAATTCAATGGTGTTACCATCACTGAATCCCCCACCATCAATATCCTCGGCGTTACCATTGACTAGAAACTCAACTGATCTCACCACATAAACACAATGGCTACAAAAGCATGACAGATATTAAGAATACTGCGGCAAGTAACTCACCTCCTTAGCTGCAAAGTTGTAAACCATCTACAAGGCACAAGTCAAGAGTGTGAAGGAATACTCTCCACTTCTTGGATGGGTACAGCGCCAACAAGAAGCGTGACACCATCCAGAACAAAGCAGTCTGCTTGATTGGCACTGCATCCACAAACTTCTATTCCCTCCACCACCAACGCTCAGTAGCAGCAGTGTATACTATCTACAACATGCATTGCAGAAATTCACCAAAGATCCCACGACAGTACCTTCCAAGTGCATAACCACTTCCAATAGAAGGACAAGGGCAGCAGACAAATGGGAACACCACCACACGCAAGTTCGCTTCTAAGTCACTCAGCATCCTGACTTGGAAATATATTGTTGTTCCTTCACTGTCACTGAGTCAAAATCCTGGAATTCCCTTCTGAAGGTCATTGTGGTCAACCTACAGCACATGGACTGCAGCTGTTCAAAGAGGCAACTCATCACCAGCTTCCCAAGTGCAAACAAGGATGGGCAGTAAATGCTGGCCAGCCAGTGATGCCCACACCCATGAGTGTATAGACAAGGGTTCTTGAGGCCTCCACTAATAATTCCCCTGTTTGGCCTATTCAGGAAACGGACAGCTCCTGACGGATCATCACTGATTATTGGGAATTGAACAAGATTACCCACTTATTGCCCCCATAGTGGCACCAGCTACAAGACAATGATGAAACAGGAGCTACAAGTGAGGTATTTCTCAGTCACTAATATCTGTAATGGATTCTGGTCTGTACCATTGGCTAGTCATTGCCAATATAAATTTGTGTTCACCTTCTAGGGCCAGCAGTACACTTGGACATGCTTGTGCCAGGAGTTCCCTGGTTCCCCATTAATCTTCCATTGGAAGTTAGTGAAGGGATTGAAATTATTCTCATGCTCTGAGTGCCTGGTACATAACGTTGACATCTTGCTGTTGCAGATGGTAACAAAGAATGAGCACTTAACCCTGCTGGAGCAACTGTTCACCCTTTTGTCAAAACCATATCTGCACATAAATCCCAAGGTAGTCCATTTAATGAAGCCAAGGATTTTATCTGGGTATCACAATCACCCAAAGCAAGAGACATCAACAGTTTAATGTGGCTATTCTTTCCTATAGCAATCAAAGCTTTAAGGTCATTTTTGGGATTGGTTAATTTCTGTAGAAATTATCCTGATGGTTTTGCTATAAAGGCAGCCTCTTTTAAATAAAAAAAAGTACCATGTGAATGGATGGAACAACAAATGGAAACAGTTGCAGCTCTGAAAGGAACATTCACAATAGCATCTGCTTTGCAAGTGCCTGATGCTACCTTTTGCTCTTGGACCTCCCTGTCCCCAAGGTATGCAGGTCCCTATTCAGTGATAGTTAAAGCCAGTCCCTCAGCATACAAAAAACTGTTCAAATCAGGAAGAACAGAATGGTATCATGTAAACCAACTGAGATCCTATGGGACACAGAATAATTGCTACCAATACCACATGTTGTTGGACATGTCAGAAGATAATCTCTGGTTGAACCTAAACAGGGCAAGATACTTAGTCAGAGATAGTAGGGACTGCAGATGCTGGAGAATCTGAGATAACAAAGTGTAGAGCTGGATGAACACAGCAGGCCAAGCAGCATCAGAGGAGCAGGAATGTGCCTTCAGTGGAACAAACCACACCAGAAGGGAGGTCACTAAGGAAAAAGAGAAAGTGGGCTAGAAATAAACAGTCCTCATGGTGGGAAAGGGGAGACATTGGTTGTTGAGAAGCTGCACACCCAGCAGAAAGACAGGGGAATTGAAAAATCTGAATATGTTCAATTATTAATATACACCAAATCTAAACTGTACAGAAGGAGAAATTACCTTGAAATTATCTGTGTTGTAGATTTTGCATAATGGGAAAGATGATGGGACAATTAAGCAACTCTTGGATAGGAATATGGAAGATAGTACAATGAAGGGTATGCAGGTTAGTTGATCTTAGAATAGGATAATAGGTTGGCACGACATCATGGGCCAAAGGGCCTGTGCTGTGCTGTACTGTTCTGTGTTCTATGATCATTTGGATTGTTATGGAGAGGCAATGGCTTAGTGGTATTATTGCTGAACTGTTAATCCAGAAACCTAGGTAATATTCTGGGGACCCAAATCCGGCCACAGCAGGTGGTGGAATTTGGCTTCAATAAAAATCCGGAATTGCGAGTCTAATGACCATAAATCCATTATCAATTGTTTAAAAAACCCATCCAGTTCATTAATATTTTTGAAGGAAGGAAATCTGCCATCCTTTACCTAGTCCTGGCCTACATGTGACTCTAGACCCGCAGCAATATTGATGGCTCTTAACGGTCCTCTGGCAATTAGGAATGCACAATAATTACTAGCCTAGCCCGCAACGCCCTTATCCTGTGGATGAATAAAACAAAAGTCGTAGTGTTGGCTCTCGTGAATGGAGTAAGCAGTACGGTGACACAGATACAATGGACAAGACAAACGGTCAAGGGTCCAACTATAACCATGGGCTGCTGTGTGAAGAGTACAATAATTATGGGGTGCTAATGATGGAAAACCAAGGCTGCACTTGAAATAACTCCACACAGGCTGGTATCCTATCACCAAGTCACCCTTTATTTACATGTGGAAAGTCTTTAACCTTGATGCAACTCCCTCAGAGCCAGCCCTCAGAGTGAGCAGAACCGCTGACACTTTTTTTATGTCAGCCAGGGCTCCCTGATTGGACCACATTAACAGCCCCAATCAAGGAACTCATATTCTATGAGGTCCACCTGGCTGACCTCATTACAATCACTACAACCCTCCCATTCTGAATGCAAGGACATGGGCTGGTTATTTTTTCGTAGCTCCTCCTGGGGTGTAGTAGCACTGGGTCAGGCTCCTCCGATAAGCCTCTGATATGAGTGGCGTGTAATGCACAGTAACTTGCTACTTGCACTTGAAACATTGCAAAAGAAATTGATTCTCTTCTTCAGATGGCAAAGGTGTTGATATGTCTTAGATTCTGAGGTATCTTTAATGCTTGACGGAGAGGGAGAACCCACAAATTCCAGAACAGTCAGAAAGGCTGTTGGGGAACTAGGCACATTTTGCTCCTGCAGTGTTTGAGAGTTTGCAGATTTCATATGGTCCACATGCTTGTTCAGGAGCATCGCACCTACTCAAACTTTATGCTTCACTAGACCCGAGTGTGCCTCTTATCCATGCAGGGCCATTCCCATAGTACCTACACCAAACTTCGTCCCCTGAAGTAAACTGCCTCTCTCACTTAAAGGAGTCTTGTGTCTAGCACTGGCATTCCTGATACCATTTCACCCTTTCTCCCAGGTCTGGGAAGATCAGATTTAACCTGGTGCAGTACTCATCAGCAACTCTGCTGGAGCTATCCCTGTAATTGCATGAGGGATGGATCAAATGGGAACCGAGATAATTTGGTATCCATCGAGACTGTAGACTGTTTCTTCAAACCAGACTTCAAAGTTTGTACTGCTCTTCCTGCTAGGCCATTGGATGAGGGTTGGTACGAAGTTGTTCTTCTATGTCGAATAACATTTGACTTTAGGAAATACCTAAATTCCCTGCCAGGTAAACAATGGCCTGTTATTTGTAACCAACACTTCCAGGAGTCAGTGTATTGCAGAAGATTCACGCAGTTCTTCTGTCGTCATCCCCATGTTTGAACTCGTGAATAAACTCCCCATGAATGAACTCTATGATGTCCAACCATTTGAGTGGATGTCCACAATGACTAATAATATTGAGTCCATGAAAGGACCTGCATAGTCAATGTGTAACCAAGTCCAAGGTACACCCAGCATGCGTGAGTATAGGTCGTGTCTTTTTGTTGCCAATTGTCATATACAAGATTCTCTGCAGAGCCTTTGACAAATACTACACTGGACAAACAGGAAGGAAATTAACCACAAGGGTACACGAACATCAATTGGCAACAAAAAGACACGACCAATACTCACTCATCTCTATCCACATGGATAAGGAGAACCACCAGTTCGATTGTGACAATGCCAGGATCCTGGGGCAAGCAAAGCAGAGACCAGCACAGGAATTCCTAGAAGCCTGGTACTCCACTAAGAAAGCTATCAATAAACACAGAGCTCGACCCCATATACATTCCATTGCGAAGGAAGTGAGGTAACCCAGCTCAACAGACACCAAAGTTCAAATAACAGGCAGGAAAACACAACAGCGCTTCATTAGAGGCTGCACTGATTATGTTACCCAGCAGGGTAATAAAATGTTCTGTGGAACAACGAACCAGCTCGGCGAGCCAACCGTCCATAACATCCACAACTCGAGCTACAAATCTGCTCTAAAACCTCAGAGAACATATTCATTTTGGAAACCCCTGGATGACTGTGGAGGAGCTCAGCCGGTATTTGATGGCAATCTTTGCTCAGGACAATCACTCTTGCTCCCCATAATAATGTTCCATCCTCCATTGTGATCTGGTCTGTCCCGGTTCGAAAAAATTTCAACGTCAACGCAACAGTATTGGCTCATAGGTGGCCCAAAGGAGAGAAAACCCAATAGCATATGCATCCAGGACTTTGGTTAATGCAGAGCGTAAATACACCCAGACAGAGAAGAATGGTTTGACGGTCATATTTAGATTGAGGAAATTCCTCCAATACCTTTTCAGACGTAAATTGTCATAATAAAAGACCACAAACCCCAAAATCCAAGGACTATGTCCAAGTTCTCGAACTGCTCCGTTTCAGTCTTCCTTATTATTAGCATGTCATCTAGATAAATGGCAACCTGGGGTTGACCTTGTAAAATCTTCTCCATCGTTAACTGAAAAATTGCACAGACTGACGATAACCCAAATTACAGTCTACAAATCCTAATGGATATTAATGGGTAGTACACTTCTGAGATACCTCATCTAACTGCAACTGCAAGTACGCATGGCTCACATGCAGCTTTGTGAAGGAGAGCCTCCTGCCAGCTTTGCAAATAAATCTTCAATGTGAGGATTGGATATTTAACCAGCTGTGAAAAGTGGTTTAACATTTGTTTAAAATCCCTGCAAAGGTGAACCAACCTGTCAGGCTTCACAGTCAGTGTGACCAGTACTGCCTATTCACAAACTGGACTGATTTGACGATTCCTTCATTTTCCAGCTTTCTAATTTCTGCCTCTACTTTTGCACATAAGGTAAATGGCACTGGGCAGGCCTTGCAGAGTCATGTAATTGCTTCCTGGTAAACATGCAAGGTGGCCTGTCTCCTTTGATAGTCCCCAGTCCTTCCTGAAAAACCTTCCGGTATGTAATTAAATGTTGACTCATGCAGCCATTTTCTAATCGGAAAACGTTGAGCCAATCTAGGTGAACCTTTCTCAACCAATTTCATCCCATCAAGATTGTGCCTGAAGCAGCTGCTTCTCATAAGAGACCAGAAACAAAATTGTACCCTTAGTAGAGTCAGAGTGATGCAGCATGTAAACAGGGCCTTTGGCCCAAAATGGTCCATGCTGACCATGGTGCCCACTGAGCTACTTCCAATTGCTTGCATTTGGTCCATATGCATCTAAACCCTTCCCGTACAAGTACCTTTCCAAATGTTTTTTTAAATGATGCTATTGTACCTGCCTCAACCACTTTTTCTGGCAGCCCATTCCACACACGTACCACTCTGAGTCAAGAAGTTGCCCCTCAGGTCTGTCTTAAATCTTTCCCCTCTCACCTTAAACCTATGTCCCCTGGTTTTCAATTCCCCATCCCTGGGAAAAAGACTATATGCATTCATCCTATCTATGCCCCTCATGATTTTATACACCTCATTCTCCTACGTTCCAAGGACTAAAGTCCTATCCTGGCCAACCTCTTCCTGTAACTCAGGCCTACTAGTCCTGGCAATATCCTCATAAATCCTTTTTGCACAATTTCCAGTTTAGCTACATCGTTGCTATAACAGGGTGACTAAAACTGTACACAATACTCTATGTGCGGCCTCACCAACGACTTATACTACTGTAATAAAACATCCCAACTCCTATATGCAATAACTCGACCGATGAATGCCAGCATGCTAAATGCCTTCTTCACCACCTTGTCTACCTGTGACACCACTTTCAGCGAACCATGTACTTGAACTCCTCAGTCCCTCTGTTCCACAACACTCCTCAGGACTTTATCATTTACTGTATAAGTTTGACTTTCCAAAGTGCAACACCTAACACTTGTCTGTATTGAATTGCATTTGCCAATCCTCAGGCCACTCCCCCATCTGATCAAGATCCCTCTGTAATTTTTGATAGCCTTCCTCGCTATCAATGGTACCTCTTCATTTTGTATCATCTGCAAACTTACTAATCATGCCTACATTCACATCCAGATCATTTTGTAAATAACAAATAACAAATGTCCCAGCAGCGACCCCTGCGGCACACCACTAGTCGCAGGCCTCCAGTCCGAGAAACAATGTTCAATCATCACCCTCTACTTCCTACCATCAGGCCAATTTTGAATCCAATTAGCTACCTTTCTCTGGATCCCATGTTACCTAACCTTCATGACTAGCCTGCCGTGCGGGACCTTGTCAAAGGCCTTACTAAAGTCCATATAGACAACACCCACTGCCCTATCCTCATTTATCCTCTTGATTACCTCTTTGAAAAATTTTAAAAGATTTGTTAGACATGACTTCCCGCACACAAATCCATGTTGACTATCCCCAATCAGACCTTGACTACTATTCAAATGTTTGTTGATCCTGTCCCTCAGTATCCTCTCCAATAACTTGCCTACCACTGATGCCAGACTCACTGGCCTGTAGTTCCCTAGCTTGTCTTTGCTACCTTTCTTAAACAGTGGAATGACTTTAGCCACCCTCCAGTCTTCTGGAACTTCACCAGTGGCTAAAGATGAAGCAAAAATCTCTGAAATTTCTTCCCTAGCCTCCCACAATGTCCAAGGATGGACTTGTTCAGGCCCAGGGGATTTATCCACGTTAATGCGCTTTAAGGCTATAGACACCTCTTCTCTGGTAATATGTATGCGTTCCAAAACATTTCCACTTGTTTCCCTTATTTCTTTAACATCCATGATTCTCTCATTAAATACTGAGGTGAAATATTCATTAAAAATCTTCCCCATTTCCTGTGGCTCCACACGTAAACAGCCATGTTGATCTTTAAGGGGACCTATTCTCTCCCTAGCCACCCTTTTACTCCTAATATAGCTATAGAATTTCTTGGGGTTATCTTTAACCTTATCTGCCAGATCCATCTCATACCCTCTTTTTGCTCTTCCGATTTCCCACTTAAGTGTGCCCCCACACAATAGTCATCTAGGGATTCACATGAGCCCGATAGCTTAAACGCAACGTATGCCTTCTTCTTCTGCTATCACTGACACGGTGCCGCCAGTATTGGCCTCTTTTAGAACCAGGTGACCCTTTAACCAGATATTTATTTTGATTGGTTCGGATTTGGATGTTGCTAAGCAATTTAACTGTTACAAACCAGATGTTGGTGGACTTTGCAGGTTGTGCACTTTCCTGGATATTGGCCTATGAGTTCTTTTATTCAATTTAGGCCTAGTGGGACTCTTGCTATCTCAAGTCCACATATTGGCAGAGACTACAATGGTTTGCTGGCCCAGACCCTGAAGAAAATTTTAACCGCTTGGCTTTATTTTGGGGTTTTGCTGTGGGCTGACCTAGAGTCCCTCTGTTAGGATATGTCCCAAGTGAGGCTATGCAATTGCCTGTACACAAGTGGTGTTCCCCAAGCTGAGTCGGTCTGGTTTCTGGGTGTCCACTTCTGCTGGAATATCCTGCAACTCATATGCTCAACTTGCTGCATTTTCCAATGACGAGGCCAGTTGTACTGCCTGTTTGAAGGCCAGTTCAGCTTCAGCTAGTAGGTGCTTTTGCACAGTTACTTAATTAATCCCACATACCAAATGGTCTTTTAGTATCTTATTAAGGGTTAAAACAAAGTCACATTCCTCTGCCAGTCATCTTAATCTAGTCAAAAAGCTCAATATGAATTCCCCGGTTCTTGAATTGCCTAGTAAAAACGATAGCGTCTAAGAATGACAGCAGGCTTGGGCTCATGATATTCCTTAACTATATCAGTCAACTCGTGAAAGGTTTTAGTATCAGGTGCCTCAGGGAATATTAGGTTTTTAATAATTGAGAAAGCTGCAGAGAATTACTTGTTGTTTTTCATCTGCCGCAATGTCATTTGCCTGGAAAAAAAACACATTCATTTTACCGGGTCCAGTCATCAACAGCAGGATCGAACGAGTCACACTTCCCAAACAGTGGCATGATGCCAGAAATGGTCACCCAATTCAAAGACGACTATTGTGAGTGAACTTCTTCAAGAGCATGCTTTTCTCCTGTCTCCACTGAAATAACTCCAGGGAGGCTGGTATCCCGTCACCAAGTCATCCTTTATTTACATGTGGTAAGTCCTTGACACTGATCCAGCTCCCTCAGAGCCAGCTCTCAGAGTGAATGGAATGTCTGACACTCCTGATTATATCTGCCAGCCAGGGCTCCCTGATTGGACCAGATTAACAGCTCCAGTCAGGGAAACGCATATTCTTTGAGGTCCACCTGACTGACCTTGTTACAGTCACTACAAGACCTCTACAAGAAAGGACTTCGTTTGTCTAACAGTAGCTATGATCACTGTGATCACACACACACACACACACTGTGTGTGATGGCACGAGCGGACCTATACAGTGTCCCATGGGAAAGGAAGTCTCCGAAGAAGGAGTAGTTGTGAGGGAGGGACTTGGATAGTGTGTTGTATGAAAATGTCTATTATGAACTGGTACTGGTAATTCTGGATCTCACCAGTACCCAGGTCTCCAAATGGTATCCAGATCCTTTGTGGAATATATATATATATTTGTATATGTATAGGGATCTAATTGATGGATATTTAAACAAGAAAGATTAAAAGAGATTAAAGGGACCCAGAGGGAAAGAAAGTATATGAGCATAATTGGGGATATAAGACCTATAAGACATAGGAGCAGAAATTAGGCTATTCGGCCCACTGAGTCTGCTCCGCCATTCAATTATGGCTAATAAGTTCCTCAACCCCATTCTGCTGCTTTCTCCCTGTAACCCTTGATCCCCTTGATAATCAAGAACCTATCTATCTCAGTCTTAAATGTACTCAATGTCCTGGCCTCCACAGCCTTCTGTGGCAGTGAATTCCATAGATTCACCACTCTCTGGCTGAAGCAGTTTCTCCTTACCTCCGTTCTAAAAGGTCTTCCATTTACTCTAAGGCTGTGCCCTCAGGTCCTGGACTCTCCTATCAATGGATGCATCTTCCCAACATCCACTTTGTCCAGGCTATTCAGTATTCTGGAAGTTTCAATTAGATCCCCCCTCGTCCGTCTAAACTCCAATGAGTATAGTCCCAGAGTCCTCAAACGTTCCTCATATGTTAAGCTTTCCATTCCTGGGACCATTTTTGTGAACCTCCTCTGCTCCAGGGCCAGTACATCCTTCCTGAGATATGGGGCCCAAACTGCACGCAATACTCCAAATGTGGCCTGACCAGAGCCTTATAAAGCCTCAGTAGTACATCCCTGTTTTTATGTTAAATCCTCTCAAAATAAATGCCAACACTGCATTTGCCTTCCTGACTACTAACTCAATCTGCAAGTTTATCTTGACAGAATCCTGGACTAGCACTCCCAAGTCTCTGGGAGTCACTTCAGACTTCTGAATTTTCTCCCCATTTATAAAATAGTCCATGCTTTTATTCTTCTTACCAAAATGCATGACCTCACACTTTCCCACGTTGTACTCCATCTGTCACTTCTTTGCCCACTCTCCTAACCTGTCCAGTCTTTCTGCAGCCTCGCCACCTCCTCAATACTACCTGTCCCTCCGCCTATCTTTGTATCATCTGCAAACTTAGCCAGAATGCCCACAGTTCCTTCATGTAGATCACTAACGTACAAAGTGAAAAGTTGTGGCCCCAGCACTGACCCTTGCAGAACACCACTTACTGCCATCCTTAGAAAGACCCCTTCATCCCTACTCTCTGCTTTCTGCCAGACAGCCAATCTTCTATCCATGCTAGCACCTTGCCTCTTAACAACATGGGCCCTTATCTTAATCAGCAGCCTCCTGTGTGCCACCTTATCAAATGCCTTTTTGAAGTCCAGGTAGATAACGTCCATTGGCTCTCCTTTGTCTACCCTGTTCGTTACTTCCTTAAAGAATTCTAGCAGATTTGTCAGGCATGACCTCCGCCTGATGAAACCATGCTGATTTTGCCCTATTTTACTGTACACTTCCAAATATTCAGCAATTTCATTCTTTACAATGGACTCTAAAATCTTACCCACGACTGAAGTTAGGCTAATTGGCCTGCAATTTTCCATCTTCTGCCTTAGTCCCTTTTTAAACAGGGTGTCACATTAGCAATTTTCCAGTCCTCTGGGACCCTCCATAAGACCATAAGACATAGGAGTGGAAGTAAGGCCATTCGGCCCATCGAGTCCACTCCACCATTTAATCATGGCTGATGGGCATTTCAACTCCACTTACCCGCACTCTCCCCGTAGCCCTTGATTCCTTGCGAGATCAAGAATTTATCAATCTCTGCCTTGAAGACATTCAACGTCCTGGCTTCCACTGCGCTCTGTGGCAATGAATTCCACAGGCTCACCACTCTCTGGCTGAAGAAATGTCTCCTCATTTCCGTTCTAAATTGACCCCCTCTAATTCTAAGGCTGTGCCCACGGGTCCTAATATCCCCTCCTAACGGAAACAACTTCCCAGCGTCCACCCTTTCTAAGCCATGCATTATCTTGTAAGTTTCTATTAGATCTCCCCTTAACCTTCTAAACTCTAATGAATACAATCCCAGGATCCTCAGCCGTTCATCGTATGTTAGGCCTACCATTCCAGGGATCATCTGTGTGAATCTCCGCTGGACACGCTCCAGTGCCAGTATGTCCTTCCTGAGGTGTGGGGCCCAAAATTGGACACAGTATTCTAAATGGGGCCTAACTAGAGCTTTATAAAGTCTCAGAAGCACATCACTGCTTTTATATTCCAACCCTCTTGAGATAAATGACAACATTCCATTCGCTTTCTTAATCACAGACTCAACCTGCAAGTTAACCTTTAGAGAATCCTGTACTAGCACTCCCAGATCCCTTTGTACTTCGGCTTTATGAATTTTCTCACCATTCAGAAAATAGTCCATGCCTGTATTCTTTTTTCCCCTGACTGTAGTGATTCCTGAAAGATCACCACTGACGCTTCCACTATCTCTTCAGCTATCTCCTTAAGAACTCTGGGGTGTAGTCCATCTGGTCCAAGCGATTTGTCCACCTTCAGGCCAATTAGTTTTACTGGCACCTTTTCCTTGGTGATGGCCACCATACTCAGCTCTGCCCCCTGACTCTCTTGAATTTTTGAGATACTACTTGTGTCTTCCACTGTGAAGATTGACGTGAAGTAATTATTCAGTTCCTCAACCATTTTGATGTTCCCCACTACCATTTTCCAGTCATTTTCCAGTGGTCCAATGTCCACTTTTGCCTCTCTTTTGCCCTTTATATACCAAAAGAAACTCTTACAGTCTTCATTTATATTACTGGCTAGCTTACCCTCATATTTAATCTTCTCCCTCCTTATTTCTTTTTTTGTTGCCCTCGGTTGGTCTTTGTAAGCTTCCAAGTCCTCTGGTTTCCCACTATGACCTATGGCACCAGAGTGTCAACAATAAACACATGGATGTAGGCATGATAAATGATAGAGGAATTAACAGCCCAAGTAAAAACAATTTTGAGAGAATTGAATGACAATACCAATATGGGAGCATGAGCTGGGACATCATCAATAGTGTTTATATGGTGAATGCATTGAAATAACATGCAGGAGCTTTCAATAAACTAATAGAGGCACAAAATAATGGACATACAGATTTGAATTGAACTTTATGCAGTATCTACAGAAATTGAATGAAAGAACAACTGCTTGAGAAGATACACAAATGCAGAGGGCTTGGATGAACAGCACCCAGTTGAATGCATTGGTTCAAATGAATGATACTAAGACCGGCTATGAGAGCTACAGAAGTTATCAAAGGTTGATAACTTCTGATATATAACTTATTCCGATAACTTCTGATATATCAACAAAGGTCGATATCAGAAGTTATCATTGGTCAATGAATCGTGCACTGCAGGTAACAGGAAAGGACTAAGATACATACCAGGGATTCCAGAAATTCCAGACCATGATTAAGGGTTTAATGTGTCAGAGGTTAAAAATATCAGCATTATCCAAAGTACAGTCTGTTAAGGAATATTTTGCCATTTAGAGTAGAAAAGGTGGATAGACTAGTGGGATCTGCATTACAAGAATGCCAGGCAATGGAAGGAGTAATGTTTTATCCATACCTGATATGTGTCACTGAAACAGCTTTATCTGGGTTTAACATGGGGAAAATCATAGTCTAAACTGCATAGTTGAAATAGAGGGCACAGTTAAGAGGCGAGTGTCCAGGATGGCTGAGGAAGGCAAAGGAAGATATTGTCTGACTACCTCACTGAAAGAATACCACAATGGCAGTCCAGCAGCATAGGATGGATAGCAACAGTTAACATTTGAAGTCAGAAAAGGGTTAAAATAAAGATTGAGGAAAGGGTAAGATAGGACATCGAGTCTAACTGGAAAAGATGAGAGGGCATAGACAAGGTGAATGACGAGAGTATTTTCCCTCGGATCTGGAATATATTTTTAAGGTGACAGGAGAAAGATTTAGAAAGGACACAAATGAACTGCCAGAGGAAGTGGTGGATGCAGGTACAGTTGTAATGTTTATAAGACATTTGGATAAGTTCATGAATAGGAAAAGTTTGGAGGGATATGAGCCAAGCGCAGGCAACAGGGCTAGTTTTGTCTAGGAACTTGGTTGATGTGGACTGGTTGGATCAAAGGGTCTGTTTCCATGCTGTATGACTCTCTGACTGTCATATTATAAGTTCAGATACCCTTAGAAAGGGACTTTTGAGTAAGATAAGGGAAGCTTTAATGAAGATACACAAGATTATGTAAAGGTAGGACAATGGAATAAAAGAATGAAATTAAGAAGAAATAAATATGGGTATTGAGAAAATAAGGGAACATAATTGGTGGGAGGACATTTGGATTTGGGGAAACAATATGCACAATGCGACTTAGGTAGGAATCCTGTCACAAGTAATCATGATTGTAACTGTACTTGGATATATCTTACTGATATAACTGAGACAATAATCTCTGGATTATTACCTGAGCCATGTGCAAACTGGCACAGGGTCAACAAGATTGAAGAGGTAAATGCGTCGCTCAAAGGTTGGCATGGGAGAAACGGGTTTGAAATCATAGCATTAGACATTAGCATAAGTACTGAGGAAGAAAGGAGCTTCCTGATGAGACAGACTCCACATGAATCATGTTGAGACCAGAGTCCTGGTGAATTGTATATATAGGGCTGTGGATAGGAATTTAAACTAAATTGTGGTGGAGTGGGTTCAATTGCATGGAAAACTATGGAAAGAGTTAAAGTGGGAGAGAGCTCAGCAGAGTTTAAAGTTTCCAGAACAAGCAATAGGACAGAGAGTGTGGGAAGGGTTAGGATTCTAACTTCAGGCATGGCAGATAGGAGGACAACAATGAGTGGAGGGACAGTCAATGCAGGACTGAGGGTGTTGCACTTAAATGCACACAGCATACAAAACAAGGTAAATGAGTTTGTAGTACAGATTGAAATTGTTGGGTATAAAGTAGCTACCTTGGAATTTCTCAGTTCCAAAGAGTTGTCCCTTCACCCTTACGCTTTTTGATTTAATTTATTATTGCCACATTTACCGAGATACAGTGAAAAGTATTGTTTTGCGTGCTAACCAGACAAATCAAATCTTACATACATAAGTACATTAGGGTAACAGAACAGAATGCAGAATATTGTGTTACAGCTACAGAAAAGGTGCAGAGAAAGATCAACTCTACTAGATGACAGATCCATTCACAAGTCTGATAACAGCGGGAAAGAAGCTGTTCTTGAATCCGTTGGTAAGTGATTTCAAACTTTTATATCTTCTGCCCAATGAAAGCAGGTGGAAGAAAGTATAACTAGGGTAGGAGAGGTCCTTGATTATGTTGGCTGCTTTCTCAAGGCAGCAGGAAGTACAGATGGAGTCAATGGTAAGAAGGCAGGTTTTTGTGATGGACTGGGCTGCGTTCACAACTCTCTATAATTTCTTGTGGTCTTGGCCCTGGTTACTGGTTTCTCCTAGGAAAGACCAGTAACAGCCCAACACGTCAATGCAAAAGATAAGGCTGATGCATTCGCAGCAATCTTTATTTAGAAGTGCTGAGTGTATTTTTCATCCAGGCCTCCTCCACTGATCCCCAGCATTATAAATAACCAGTCTCCAGCCAATTCAGTCCACTCCACATGATATCAAGAAACAGTTACAGGCACTGGATATTGCAAATGTGATGGGTCCTGACAATGTTCCGGCAGTATTGTGCTTCAGAACTTGCTGCTCCGTGAAGCCAAGTTGTTCCAGTACAGTCACAACACTGGCATCTACCTGACAATGTGGAAATTGCTCAGATATATCCTCTACAGAAAAAGCAGGACAAATTCAACCAGGTCCATTCCCGACCCATCAGACTACTCTCGATCATAAGTAAAGAGGTAGAAGATGGAAGATTAACAGTGTTATCAAGCAGCACCTGCTCAGCAATAATCTGCTCACAGACACCCTGTTTGGGGTGACTTCATTAGAGCCTTGGTTCAAACATGGTCATAAGAGCTGAATTCCAGAGGTGAGGTGAAAGTGACAGCCCTTGACATCACAGCCACTTATGACTGAATGTGGCATCAAGGAGCCCTGGCAAATCAATGGGTTTTGGGGGCAAACTCTCCACTAGTTGGAATCATACCTGGCACAATGGAAGATGGTCATGGTTGTGTGGCATCAAGGACCCCTGGCAAAACTGGAATCAGTGAGTGTCAGGGAGAAAACTCGCCACTGGGCTAGAGTAATACCTGGCACATGGAAGATGGTTGTATTGTTGTAGGTCAGTCATTCAGCTCCAGGACATCTCTGCACAAGCTTCTCAGGGTGGTGTCCTAGGCCCAACCATCTTCAGATGCGACATCAATGACCTTTCCTCCATCTTAAGGTCATAAGTGGGGTTGTTTGCTGATGGTTGCACAATGTTCAGCACCATTTGCAACTCCTCAAACAGAAACAGACCCTTCGGGTCGTTCATACTGACTTAAGTTTCCCAAACTAAATTAGTCCTAGTTGCCTGCATTTGGCTCATATCTATCTAAGCTGTTCCTACTCATGTATCTATCCAGTTTTCTTTTAAATATTGCATCAGTACCTGAATTTACTACTTCTTCTGGCAGTTCATTCCACCTATGAACCACCCTTTGTGTGAAAAAACTGGCCTTCAGTCCCTTTTAAATTTTTCTTCTCCCACCTTAAAAATACGCCCTCTAGTTTTGGACTTCCCCACCCTAGGGAAAAAGACCTTTGCTAATCAATTTATCTATCCCGCTCATGATTTTATAAGCTTCTATTGAAGGTCACCCCTCAACCTCCTACAGTCCAGTGAAAAAGGTCCCAGCCTATCCAATCTATCCTTATAAGTCAAATCTTCTAGTCTCAGCAATATCTTGGTAAGTCTTTTCTGAACCCTCTCCAATTTAATAATATCTTTTCTATAGCAGGGTGACCAGTACTGTACACGTTACTCCAAAAGTGGCCTCACCAACATTCTGTACGACCTCAACATAACATCTATGGATAGGCTGGGTTTGTTTCCCTTGTGGGGAGGGTGATCTGATTGCAGTATACAATATTATGACAGGCATAGAGAAACTAGATCGTGAGAATCTTTCCCCCATGGCAGATGAGTTTAAGACCAGAGGGCACAAATTTAAGGTAAGGAGCAAGTAATTTAGAGGAGATCAGAGAAAAATAATTTTCACCCAGAATGTAATAGAAATATGGAATGTGCTGCCTAAGGGGATCATGGAGCCAGGTACTCTCGCAACAATTTAAGAAGAATCTGGATAAGCACTTAAAATGCCAGGGCATGATGGCCTATGGACCAAGTACAAGTAAATGGGATGAATGTAGTTTGGTGTTTGCTAGTTGGCATAGACATGGTGGGCTGAGGGCCTGTTTCTGTGCGTTATGACTCTATGACTTAAGCTTCTTGAATGTTGTTGGACCTCTATTCATTCAGGCAAGCAGGGAGTATTCATCATACTCCGGACTTACGTCTTGTAGATGGTGGCAGGAAGCAAAGGGTGATTATTGAGAGGTGTTTTCGACTGGAAGTCTGTGTTCAGTGGGGTCCCAGGGTGGTCAATTTTGGGAATCCTTGCTGTTTGTGGTTTCTATAAACAATTTAGTCTTGAATGTGGTCAAGTTGATCAGTAAGTTCACAGATAATACATGAATCAATAGGGGGTAAATCATGAGGAGGATGTAGACGGGCTGGTCATATGGGCTGTTCAGTGGCAAATGGAATTCAAACTGGATAAATGTGAGGTAAAGGAATAAATGATGAATAGTAGGACCCTGGAAAGCACCCAGGGTTAGAGGGACCTTGATGTACATGTACACCAGTCCCTTGAGGTATCAGGACAGGTGGATAAAGTGGCTTAAAAGGCATATGGGATATTTGCCTTTGTTAGCTGAATACTACAGTCTAAGAGCAGGGAGGTGATGCTGGAATTGTAAAGAGCATTGATTAGGCCACAGCTGGAATACTGTGTGTAGTTCTCGAATCCACATTTTAGGGCGAGAGCATTTCAGTCATGAAGAGAGATTGGACAGATTGGGGTTGTTTCCCTTTGAACAGAAGGGAGAGGGGACATGACTGAAATGTAAAAATATTTTTTATTCATTCATGGGAGGAGGCCATTACTGTCTAGCCTAGCATTTATTGCCCATCCCTAGTTGCACAGAGGGCAGTTAAGAATCAACCACATTGCTGTGGGTCTGGAGTCGCATATAGGTCGGACCAAGTGAGGATGGCAATTTCCTTCCCTAAAGGATATTAATGAACAAGATGGGCTTTTGTGACAATAAATAATGGTCATCAGTAGACACTTAATTCCAGAATTTTTTAAAATTGAATTCACAATCCACCATCTACCACAGAGGATTCAAATCCAGGTCCCCAGAATATTGGAGATAACAAGGTGTGGGGCTGGATGAATACAGCAGGCCAAGCAGCATCATAGGAGCAGGAAAGCTTGACGTTTCGGGCCTAGACCCTTCATCAGAAATGGGGGAGGGGAAGAGGGTTCTGAAATGAATAGGGAGAGAGGGGGAGGCAGATAGAAGATGGATAGAGGAGAGGATAGGTGGAGAGGAGACAGACAAGTCAAAGAGGCAGGGATGAAGCCAGTAAAGGTGAGTGTAGGTGGGGAGGTAGGGAGGAGATAGATCAGTCCAGGGAGGACGGACAGGTCAAGGGGGCGGGATGAGGTTAGTAGATAGGAGATGGGGGTGCGGCTTGAGGTGGGAGGAGGGGATAGGTGAGAGGAAGAACAGGTTAGGGAGGCGGGGACGAGCTGGGCTGGTTTTGGGATGCGGTTGGGGGAGGGGAGATTTTGAAGCTTGTGAAATCCACATTGATACCATTCGGCTGCAGAGTTCCCAGGCTGAATCTGATTTGCTGTTCCTGCAGCCTTCGGGTGGCATCATTGTGGCATTGCAGGAGGCCCAGGATGGACATGTCATCTGAGGAATGGGAGGGGGAGTTGAAATGGTTCGCGACTGGGAGGTGCAGTTGTTTGTTGCGAACTGAGCGCAGGTGTTCTGCAAAGCGGTCCCCAAGCGTCCACTTGCTTTCCCCGATGTAGAGAAAGCCACAACGGGTACAGCGGATGCAGTATACCACATTGGCAGATGTGCAGGTAAACATCTGCTTGATATGGAAAGTCTTCTGGGGGCCTGGGATTGGGGTGAGGGAGGAGGTGTGGGGGCAGGTGTAGCACTTACTGCGGTTGCAGGAAAAAGTGCCGGGTGTGGTGGGGCTGGAGGGGAGTGTGGAGTGGACGAGGGAGTCACGGAGAGAGTGGTCCCTCCGGAAAGCAGACAAGGGTGGGAAGGGAAAAATGTCTTTGGTGGTGGGGTCAGATTGCAGATGGCGGAAGTGTCGAAGGATGATGCGTTGGATCCGGAGGTTGGTGGGGTGGTACGTGAGGACGAGGGGGATTCTTTTCTGGTTGTTATTGCGGGGACGGGGTGTGAGGGATGAGTTGCGGGAAATGCGGGAGACACGGTCGAGGGCATTCTCAACCACTGCGGGGGGGAAGTTGCAGTCCTTGAAGAATGAGGACATCTGAGATGTATGGGAGTGGAATGCCTCATCTTGGGAGCAGATGCGGCGGAGGCGAAGGATTTGGGAATAGGGGATGGCATTTTTGCAGGAAGGTGGGTGGGAGGAGGTGTATTCGAGGTAGCTGTGGGAGTCGGTGGGCTTGAAATCGATATCGGTTTCTAGGTGGTTACCCAAGATGGAGACAGAGAGGTCCAGGAAGGAGAGGGAGGTGTTGGAGATGGTCCAGGTGAACTTCAGGTTGGGGTGGAAGGTGTTGGTGTAGTGAATGAACTGTTCAAGCTCCTCGTGAGAGCACGAGGCGGCGCCAATACAGTCATCAATGTAATGGAGGAAGAGGTGGGGTTTAGGGCCAGTGTAGGTACGGAAGAGGAATTGTTCCACGTAACCTACAAAGAGGCAGGCATAGCTTGGGCCCATGCGGGTACCCATGGCCACCCCCTTTGTTTGTGGGAAGTGGGAGGAATTGAAAGAGAAGTTGTTGAGGGTGAGGACGAGTTCGGCTAAGCGGATGAGGGTGTCGGTGGAGGGGGATTGGTCAGTTCTGCGGGACAGGAAGAAGCGACAGGAAGATGGGATAGTGTAGGGGGATGGGCTAAGATTAGTTCACAGGGCGGCGCAACATCGAGGGCCGAAGGGCCTGTTCTGCGCTGTATTGTTCTATGTTCTATGTTCTATGTTCTATGTTCTGAGCGGAGGGCCTTTAGGCCACCTGCATGGGGAATACAGGTGTACAGGGACTGGACGTCCACAGTAAAAATGAGGTGTTGGGGACCGGGGAATTGGAAGTTCTGGAGGAGGTGGAGGGCGTGGGTGGTGTCACAGCCGTAGGTAGGGAGTTCCTGGACCAAGGGGGTGAAAATGGAGTCTAGGTAGGTGGAGATGAGTTCAGTGGGGCAGGAGTAGGTGGAGACAATAGGTCGACCAGGGCATTCAGGTTTGTGGATTTTGGGAAGGAGGTAGAAGCGGGCGGTGCGGGGTTGGGGAACGATGAGGTTGGAGGCGGTGGGTGGGAGGTCACCAGAAAATTGCTTGGGTCTCTGGATTAACAGTGATAATACTACTAGGCCACTGCCTCCCCTGTGAGGGGAATAGTTAGGACAGACAGGAAGAAACATTTCCCCTTAATGGAAGGACCAATGACCAGGAGTGTAAGAGGCAGGAGGCTTAAGTGGGACATGAGGAAAGATTTTTTTCATTCATAGGAGTGGGAATCTGGAACTCACTCTCTGTGAGGGTAGTAGAGGTAGAAATCCTCATAACATTTAAGAATTATTTAGATGTATACTTGCCAAGGCACACAAGGCCATGGGCTCAGTGCTGGAAAATAGGAATGATGCTGCTTGACCTGCTGTGTTCATCCAGCCCCATGCTTGTTATCTCGGATTCTCCAGCATCTGCAGTACCTTTTATCTCTGATAGAATAGTTAGGCGGTTGTTTTTGACTAGCGTGGACACAATGGACTGAAGAGCCTTTTCTGTGCTGTAGATCTCTGTGACTTTATTGGGAGGGATGCTTAACATTGTGCATTCATCAACAAATATCCCCACAGCACAGTGGCTCAGTAGTTACCACTACTGCCTCATACTGCCAGGACCCGGTTCAATTCCAGCCTCAGACTGTCTATGTGGAGTTTGCATGCCTCCCATGTCTGCGTGGGTTTCTGCCAGGTCATGTGGTTTCCTCCCACAGTCCATAGATGTGCAAATTAGGTGGATTGGCCATACGAAATTGCCCATAGCATTCAGGGATGTGTAGGTTAGGTGCATTAGTCACGGGAAATGCAGGGGTAGGGTAGGGGGATGGCTGTGGGTGGGAAGCTGTTCTCCTATCTACTAACATCATCCCGCCCCCTGGACCTGTCCGTCCTCCCTGGACTGACCTATCTCCTCCCTACCTACACTCACCTTTACTGGCTCCATCCCTGCCTCTTCGACTTGTCTGCCTCCTCTCCACCTATTCCATCCTCTGTCCGCCTCCCCCTCTCTCCCTATTTATTTCAGAACCCTCTTCCCCTCCCCAATTCTGATGAAGGGTCTAGGCCCGAAACGTCAAGTTTTCCTGCTCCTATGATGCTGCTTGACCTGCTGTGTTCATCCAGCCCCACGCTTGTTATCTCGGATTCTCCAGCATCTGCAGTACCTTTTATCTCTGTTCAGAGGGTCAGTTTGGACTTGTTGGGCCTAATGGCCTGTTTTCACACTGTGGAGATTCTGTGATCTTATGGTGGTCATTGTTCCAATCTTAAATACTAGTTTCTTTGTATTACAACCATGTCTGTTCTCAGTGCAAATCTGCCACATCTGTTTTGAACACCCAAAAATCCTGAACTAGCAACTGTATTGTCACATTTTAAGGTGCAAAGTGCATATATTTAGAGTGAAAGGGCAGTAAGTTAAATAGATAAGAATAAATCTACATACATTTTACAGTAACTCCCACTTACTTTAGTTTTATTTTAGAAGCTGGAAGTTAGTGCTGCTTGTGAAAATGTTCTACGCCACTTCTTGCATACAAAATATGTCAAGGTAGCATCCAAAACAAGCAGTAGCAGGACTACACCAAGGAGGATTAGGAGCCAAAGAGGAGCACCTAGAGGAAAGGGAAAACAAACAGAATAAACTAATTGTGAAAATAAGGCACAAGAGGCACATTCCAAGAGTGTGATGGAATTTGCCTGGATGAGTACAACTCTAACAACACTCCGGAAACATGACACCATCCAGGACAAAGCCGCCTAATTGCTCAACACCTGGTGCAGTACCAACTTTTTAAAAATTTATTTGTGGGACGTGGGCGTCGCTGGCTGACCAGCATTTGTTGCCCGTCCCGAGTTGCCCTTGAGAAGGTGGTAGTGAGCTGCCTTCTTGAACCACTGCAGTCCACCTGCTGTGGGTTGACCACAATGCCGTTAAGGAGGGAATTCCAAGATTTTGTCACTTTGAAGTTTGGTATTCTTGCTGTCAGGATAGTAAGGAACATTTTACAGATACAGAACAGTGTGGTGGGGTCGCATGTAGTGTGACATGAACCCAAGAACACAGTTGAGGCCATCTTCATGGGTATGAAACTTGGCTATCAGTTTCTGCTCTGCGTTGCTGCGCATCTTGAAGGCCGCCTTGGAGGACGCTTACCCAAAGATCGGAGGTTGAATGTCCTTGACCGCTGAATTGTGACTCCGCCACACTGTTCTGTATCCATAAAATCTTTCTTACTGCCCTGTTTTGTCACTATCAGCTGGATAAATTGTTATGATCTCCCTACCTTAATCAGTTTGTACAGTTCTGGATTACTTATGACTTTGGTTAGGCCCTTAGCATGTGACTTATACCTATCGTGTTATTCCAGTCATTTGGTTTGTCTCCACCACCAACTTATTTTAAATTTTTAGTCATTATCTCTATGTCTCATTTAATCAGATTAAAGGTCATCCCTTCGCTTGTTTTTCAGCTGTTGACACTTTACTCACACTGTCTAATACTGTGGATTGCCTGCAAGGACTTATTATTCGGCACTCTACTCAAACCATTGTATGGTCTTTTGGTCTCTCTGCCCTTGGTCTCTTTTGCCCATAAATTCTGTGTTCTGTGTGCTTCTCTCTCACTTCACCTGACGAAGGGGCTACGCTCTGAAAGCTTGTGATTTCAAATAAACCTGTTAGACTATAACCTGTGTGATTTCTGACAAATACGAGATGTAAAACTTCAAAAGCATGTGTCTTTTTCAGCAATACTCAAGTTTTCGACTGACAAGTTAAATGATACAACTTGAAAGAGAATGCAATAATAGACATAGCTGGGGTGTATGTACACAAGTATTCTAACTTGACCAGATATATTACAACACAATGTCACAATTTGTTGGGGTTTTTTTACAGTCCCCCTAATAGTTGCAGAGAAGTAGAGGAGTGGATTGGGAGGCAGATACTGGAAAGATGCAGAAGTCACAGGGTTGTAGTCATGGATGACTTCAACTTTTCAAATATTGATTAGAAACATTTTAGTTGTAATAGTTTAGATGGAGCAGATTTTGTCCAGTGTGTTCAGGAAGGATTCCTGACACAGTATGTAGATAGACCAACACGAGGAGGGGCCACTTTGGATTTGGTGCTTGGCAACGAACCGGGCCAAGTGTTAGATCTGTTGGTAGGAGAGCATTTTGGCAGTAGCAATCATAACTCTGTTTCTTTCACGATAGTCATCGATAAGGATAGGTACATATGGCAGGGTAAAGTTTACAACTGGGGGAAGGGTAATTACAATTCAGTTAGGCAAGAACTGGGTAACAAAATTGGGAACAGATGCTGTCAGGAAAGAGAAATGTGGAGATTGTTTAAGCAATGCATACTGCATGTGCTCGATATGTTTGTCCCTAGCAGGCAGAGAAGATGCGGTCGAGTGAGGGACCCATGGTTCTCGAGAGAGGTCGAACGACTGGTTAACAGGAAGAAGGAGGCTTATGTAGGGTTTAGGAAAAGAGGAACGGAAAAGGCTGTAGAGGGATACAAGTTAGCCAGGAAGGAGATGAAGAAGGGGCTTAAGAGAAATATAAGGGGGCATGAGAAAACCTTGGCAGATAGGATCAATGAAAACTCCAAGGTTTTTTACACATACGTGCAGAACAAGAGAATGACCAGAGAAAAGGTATGGCCAATCAAGGATTGTAAAGGGAATTTGTGCACAGAGCCTAAAGAGATAGGAGAGGTCCTTAATGAATACTTTTCTTCAGTATTCACAACTGAGAGGGACCTAGTTGCAGAGGAGGATGTTGTGAAACAGGCAGGTAGGCTAAAGGAGGTTGATGTTAGTAAAGAAGATATGCTAGGAATTCTGAGGAAGTTGAAGATAGATAAGTTCCCCGGGCGTGATGGGATTTATCCAAGGAATCTATGGGAAGCAAGGGACGAGATCGCAGGGCCTTTGGTGATGATCTTTTCGTCCTCACTGTCCACGGGTATAGTGCCGGAAGATTGGAAAGATGCAAACGTCATTCCCTTGTGCAAAAAAGGGAACAGGGATAACCCCGGAAATTACAGGCCAGTTAGTCTTACGTCAGTGGTGGGCAAATTATTGGAAAGGGCTCTGAGAGACAGGATTTATGATCACTTGAAAAGGCACAGTTTGATTCGTGATAGTCAGCATGGATTTGTGAGGGACAGATCATGCCTCACAACCCTTACTGATTTCTTTGAAGAGGTGACCAAACACCTGGATGAAGGTGGAGCAGTGGATGTGGTATACATGGATTTAAGTAAGGCATTTGATAAAGTTCCCCATGGTAGGCTCATGCAGAAGGTAAGTAGGCATGGGATAGGGGGAAATGTGTCAGATTGGATTCAAAATTGGCTGACTCTTAGAAGACAAAGAGTGGTAGTGGATGGAAAATATTCAACGTGGTGCTCAGTTATGAGTGGTGTACCACAAGGATCTGTTCTGGGTCCTCTTCTATTTGTGACTTTTGTAAATGATTTGGATGAAGGAGTGGAAGGGTGGATTAGCAAGTTCGCGGACGATACGAAGGTGGGTCATGTTGTGGACAGTGTGGAGGGCTGTTCTAGGTTACAATGGGACATTGATAGAATGCAGAGCTGGGGCAGATGGAGTTTAACCCTGAAAAGTGTGAGGTGATTAATTTTGGAAGGACAAACTTGAAAGCAGAGTACAGGGTTGCTTCATTTGCAGCAGCGGAGGGAGGGGCGACAGCAAGGACCAGGGGGCTGTCGGGAAGGTAAGTTTCCCTCTTGAAGGGCTTACCTCGAGCGTCAGCGGCCTTCATTTGCAGCAGCGGAGGGAGAGGCGACAGCGAGGAGCAGGGGGCTGTCGGGAACATATTTGGGCAGCGGCTGATGGTAAATAAAAAGGTAAGCAGCAGGTTAGCATGTATGCAGGATGGTTTAAGTTCAAGGCAGACTATGAAAGAAGCAAAAAGGAAGGATAACTCAGGAGATATTATTAGCGATGTTGGAAATCATGAGGGTAAGAAAGCTAGCATAAAGGCACTTTACCTGAATGCTCACAGCATTCGTAACAAGGTTGATGAGTTAACGGCACAAATCATCGCGAATGAATATGATTTGGTAGCCATTACAGAGACATGGTTACAGGATGGTCACGACTGGGAGTTAAATATCCAGGGGTACCAGACTATTCGGAAGGACAGACAGGAAGGTCAGGGAGGTGGTGTAGCTCTGATATTCAAGGACGACATCAGGGCGGTGCTGAGAGATGATATAGGTTCTATGGAGAATGAGGTTGAATCGATTTGGGTGGAAATTAGAAATTCTAAGAGGAAAAAGTCACTGATGGGCATAGTCTATAGGCCACCAAATAATAACATCACATTAAGGTGGGCAATAAACAAAGAAATAACTAACGCCTGTAAATATGGTACGGCAATTATCATGGGGGATTTTAATCTGCATGTAGATTGGTCGAACCAGCTCAGTCAGGGTAGCCTTGAGGAGGAGTTCGTTGAGTGTATACGTGATAGTTTTCTTGAACAGTATGTAATGGAACCGACGAGGGAGGAAGCTATCCTAGATCTGGTCCTGTGTAATGAGACAGGAATAATTAATGACCTCATAGTTAGGGATCCTCTTGGAAGGAGTGATCACAGTATGGTTGAATTTAGAATAGAGATGGAGAGTGTGAAGATAAAATCCAATACCAGCGTCCAGTGCTTGAACAAGGGGGACTACAATAGAATGAGGGAGGACTTGGCTAAAGTAGACTGGAAACAAAGATTTTATGGTGGGACAGTTGACGAGCAGTGGAGGACTTTCAAAGCAATTTTTCAAAGTGCTCAGCAAAAGTATATTCCAGTGAAAAGGAAGGACTGTAAGAAACGGGGTAATCTGCCATGGGTGTCTAAGGAAATAAGGGAGGCTATCAAATTGAAAGAGAAGGCATACAAAGTGGCCAAAAACAGCATGAAACTACAAGATTGGGAAAACTTTAAAGGTCAACAGAAAGCCACAAAAAGAGCTATAAAGAAAAGTAAGATAGAACATGAGAAAAAACTTGCACAGAATATAAAGACAGATAGCAAAAGTTTCTATAAATATATAAAACGAAAAAGAGTGGCTAAAGTAAACATGGGCCCTTTAGAGGATGAGAAGGGGAATTTAGTTATGGTATATGATGAAATGGCCGAGGCATTGAACAGGTATTTTGTATCGGTCTTCACAGTGGAGGACACTAATAACATGCCAGTAATTGACAAAGAGATGAAGGTAGGTGAGGACCTGGAAACAATCATTAT
Source organism: Ginglymostoma cirratum (assembly GCA_024137785.1). NCBI lineage: Eukaryota > Metazoa > Chordata > Chondrichthyes > Orectolobiformes > Ginglymostomatidae > Ginglymostoma > Ginglymostoma cirratum. The sequence goes on along the minus strand of JAHRHZ010000156.1, from coordinate 1,169,100 downwards.
TACAGAAGAGGTAGTGTTGGGCAAGCTAATGGAGCGAAGGATTGATAAATCTCCTGGCCCTGACAGAATGCATCCCAAGGTACTAAAAGAGATGGCGGGAGAAATAGCAGGTGCAATGGCGGTAATTTTCCAAAATTCGCTGGACTCTGGGGCAGTCCCAGCAGGTTGGAAAATAGCAAATGTGTTGCCACTGTTTAAAAAAGGAGGTAGACAAAAGATGGGGAATTATAGACCGGTTAGCTTAACCTCTGTAGTGGGGAAGATGCTTGAGTCTATTATCAAGGAAGAAATAGCAAGGCATCTCGATAGAAATTGTCCTGTTGGGCAGACGCAGCATGGGTTCACGCAGGGCAGGTCATGCTTGACAAACCTTTTGGAATTTTATGAAGACATTACGAGCAAGTTGGACAATGGGGACCCACTGGATGTGGTGTACCTGGATTTCCAAAAGGCCTTCGACAAGGTGCCGCACAAGAGGCTGCTGCATAAGATAAGGATGCATGCCATTAGGGGTAAAGTATTAGCATGGATAGAGGATTGGTTGACTAACAGGAAGCAAAGAGTGGGGAAAAATGAGTGCTATTCTGGCTGGCAATCAGTGACTAGTGGTGTGCCTCAGGGATCGGTGTTGGGACCGCAATTATTTACAATTTATATAGATGATTTGGAGTTGGGGACCACGTGTAGGGTGTCAAAGTTTGCAGATGACACTAAGATGAGTGGCAGAGCAAAGTGTGCAGAGGACTGTGAAACCTTACAGAGGAACATAGATACTTTGAGTGAGTGGGCAAAGGTCTGGCAGATGGAATACAATGTAAATAAATGTGAAGTCATACATTTTGGTAGGAGTAATAGTAAAAAGGATTATCAGTTGAATGGTAAAAAGTTGCAGCGTGCTGCTATGCAGAGGGACCTGGGTGTCCTTGTGCATGAATCACAGAAGGTTGGTCTGCAGGTACAAGTAATTAGGAAGGCAAATGGAATTTTTTTCTTCCTTGCTGAAGGGATTGAGTTTAAAAGCAGAGAGGTTATGTTGCAGCTGTACAAGGGGCTGGTGAGGCCGCACCTGGAGTACTGTGTGCAGTTTTGGTCTCCTTACTTGAGAAAGGATGTACTGGCACTGGAGGGGGTGCAGAGGAGGTTCACTAGGTTGATTCCGGAGTTGAGGGGGTTGGCTTATGAGGAGAGACTGAGTAGATTGGGATTATATTCATTGGAATTCAGAAGATTGAGGGGGGATCTTATAGAAACATATAAAATTATGAAGGGAATAGATAAGATAGAAGTAGAGAGGATGTTCCCACTGGCAGGTGGAGCTAGAACAAGAGGGCATAGCCTCAAGATTAGAGGGAGCAGATTTAGGACTGAATTGAGAAGGAGCTTCTTCACCCAGAGGGTTGTTAATCTATGGAATTCCTTGCCCAATGAAGTAGTTGACGCTACTTCAGTAAACGTCTTTAAAGCTAAGGTAGATTTTTTTTGAACAATAAAGGAACTAAGGAATATGGTGAGAGCGCGGTTAAGTGGATCTGAGTCCACAAAAAGATCAGCCATGATCTTATTGAATGGCAAAGCAGGCTCGAAGGGCCAGACGGCCTTCTCCTGCTCCTAGTTCTTATGTTAACGGAAAGATTCTTGGCAGTGTGGAAGAGCAGAGGGATCTTGGCGTTCATGTTCACAGTTCCCTGAGAGCTGCCACCCAGGTGGATGGAGTTGTGAAGAAGGCGTATGGTGTGTTAGCTTTCACTAATCGAGGGATTGAGTTCAAGAGCCGTGTAGTTATGCTCCAGCTATACAAAAGCCTGGTTTGGCCACATCTGGAGTATTGTGTCCAGTTCTGGTCACCTCATTACAGGAAGGACGTGGAAGCGTTAGAAAAGGTGCAGAGGAGATTTACCAGATGTTGCCTGGAATGGAGGGAAGGTCTTACGAGGAAAGGTTGAGAGAGCTAGGGCTTTTCTCTTTAGAACGACGAAGGATGAGAGGTGACTTGATAGAGGTGTACAAAATGATCAAAGGTATAGATAGAGTAGACAGCCAGAGACTTTTTCCTGGGGTGGACGTAGCTTTTACAAGGGGACATAGTTTTAAAGTGAAAGGAGGTAGATATCGGGGAGACATCAGAGGTAGGTTCTTTACTCAGAGAGTGGTAGGGGCGTGGAATGCGTTGCCGGAGAGGGTAGTGGAGTCGGCCTCATTAGGGGCATTTAAGCGGCTATTAGATAGGCATATGGATAACAGTATAAGGTAGCGGTGGAGGTTAGATAGACCTTAGGTTTAGGGTAAAAGTTTGGCACAAAATCGGGGGCCGAAGGGCCTGTACTGTGCTGTACTGTTCTATGTTCTAACGTCAGTTCCTGAACTTAATAAACTGGGGTTTAAACTACAAGAGCAAGGAAATTATATTAAACATTTCTAAAACACTAGTTAGGTCTAAGATGGAGTATTGTGTCCAATTCTGGACACCGCATCTTAGAAAGGACATGAAGGCTTCAGAGTAGTGGCAAATCAGATTTAAAAGACTCATACCAGCGATGACAGATGACAGATTGACTGGAGATACAGGGATTATTTGCTTTCGAGCTGACAGGAGCCAGGTGTTCAAAATTGTGAAGGATATTTTCAAATTACGTAAGCGCCCTACTTAAAGATAAAAGAACCAAACTGGAGATCAGAATTCTTTTTAAAGCAACTTACAGACTGGAATGCAATGTCTAAATGCTTGCAAGAACTTAACATTCATCATATAATTTTAAGTGTAGAAATTGCGGGAGACTTGTCCATCAGTTTTCCTTCAGCACAATGTGCTGTATACTCCTGCCATTTCGGAACTCTTTGGATCTTAATTAGTAAGGGTATCAGGGATCAAAAGAACTCAGGAGGATAGGGTTGGAAAACATATCAGCCATGATCAAATGGTAAAGCAGACTCAATGATTCAATTGCATGGAAAATTATGGAAAACATTTAAAGATGGGTGGGCTCAGCAGAAGTTTTTAAAGTTTCCAATACAAGTCACTGGACAGAGCATATAGAAAGATTCAGCAAGATAAATTCAGGAACAGCAGATAAAAGGACAACAATGAGAAGGGGGGAGTCAATGCAGGACTAAGGGTGTTGTACATAAATGCACACAGTATATGAAACAAGGTAAATGACCTTGTCGCACAGATTGAAATTGGTAGGTGCGATGTTGTGGGTATCACAACAGAATTGCAAGAAGTATTTTAGATACATAAAAGGTAAGAGAGAGGCAAGAGGTGGGCATTGGAGTACTGGAAAATGATACTGGAGAAGTAGTAATGGGGAAACAAAGGAATGGCATAGGAATGAAATAGGTACTTTGCTTCAGTTTTCACAGTGGAAGAAACCAGTGGTATTCCAGAACTTCAAGAGAGTCAGGGGCAGAAGTGAGTATAGTGGCCATCAGAAAGGAGAAGGTGCTGGGGAAGCTAAAAGGTCTGAAGGTGGATAAATCACATGGACTGGATGGACTACATTCCGAACACCTGTAAAGACATAGTTGAGGGGAGTGATCTTTCAGGAATCACAGCAGTTAGGGAGGGTCCCAGAGGACTGGAAAATGGCCTGTGTAATACTTTTTTTAAAAAGGGAGGAAGGCAGAAGACAGGAAACTGTAAGCCAGTTAGACTGACCTTGACAGTTGGTAAGATTCTAGAGTCTATTATTTATCATGAGATTACGGAGTACTTGGAAATGCATGGTAAGATTGGATGGAGTCAACACGGCTTTGTCATGGGGACGTTATGTCGGACAAATCTGTTAGAATTCTTTGAGGAGGTAACCAGCAGGTTAGATAAAGGAGAGCCAGTGGACATGATATATTTGAATTTCCAGGAGACCTTTGACAAGGTGCTGCACAGAAGGCTGCTAAATAACAGCCCATGGTGTTATGGCCAAGGTACTGGCACGGATCGAGGATTGACTGACTGGCAGAAGGTAGAGAGTAGGGAAAAAGCGGACTTTTCAGAATGGCAGCTGCTGACTTGTAGAGTTGGGTCCATTTTGGGATCACAACTATTCACATTATACGTTCATAATCTGAACAAAGTTACTTTTTTTGTAATTATTCATAGGATGAGGCCGTGCTGGCTGGGCCAGCATTTATGGCTCATCCAGCGGGCAGTTAAGAGTCAACCACATTGCTGTTGGTCTGGAGTCACATGTAGGCCCGATCAGGTAAGGATAGCGATTTCCTTCCCTAAAGGACATTAGTGAATAAGAAGTGTTTTTCCAACAATTGACAACAGTTTCATGGTCATGGTTAGACTCTTAATTCCAATTTTTTAATTGAATTCAAATTCAACCTTCTGCCTGGCAGGATTCGAACTTTGGCCCCCAGAATGTTATCTGAATCTCTGGACTAACAGTCCAGTGATAATACACTCGGCTATTGCCTCCCCAACTGAGGGCATTATTACTAAGTTTTCACATGACACAAAGACAGATGGAGGGACAGGTAGTGTTGAGGAAGCAGGGAGGCTGCAGAAGGATGTGAACATGCTAGGAGAGTGGGCAAAAAATTGGCAGCTGGAATACATTATGGGAGAGTGTAAGCTTATATACTTTGGAAGGAAGTACAGAGGCGTAGGCAAATTTCTATATGGGGAAAGGCTTCGCAAATCTGAAGCACAGAAAGATTTAGGAGTTCGAGTTCAGGTTTCTCTTAAGGTTAACATGCAGGTAGAATTAACAATGCCATTAGGGAGGGAATTCCAGGATTTTGACCCAGTGACGTTGAAAAAATGGCGATCCATTTCCAAGTCAGGATTATGATTGGCTTGGAGAGGAACATGCAGATGTGGTGTTCCCTTGTATCTGACGCCCTTGTCCTCCTAGTGAGAAGTGTTCATGAGTTTGGAAGGTGCCGCACAAGGACCTTTAATAAATTTCTGCAGAGCACCTTGTAGATAGTACACATTACTGGAACTGTGTGTCAATGGTGAAGGGAGTGACATGAATGTTACCTGCCACATTTTAGACCAAGCCTGGATATTATCTAGATCTTGTTGCATTTGAACATGGACTGCATGAGTATCTGAGGAGTCACAAATGGTTCCGAACATTGTGCAATCATCGGCAAAGATTCTCACCTCTGAGATAACAAGCGTGGGGCTGGATGAGCACAGCAGGTCAAGCAGCATCACAGGAGCAGGAAAACTTGACGTTTCGGGCCGAGACCCTTCATCAGAAATGGGGGAGGGGAAGAGGGTTCTGAAATAAATAGGGAGAAAGGGGGAGGCGGATAGAGGATGGATAGAGGAGAGGATAGGTGGAGAGGAAGCAGACAAGTCGAAGAGGCGGGGATGGAGCCAGTAAAGGTGAGTGTAGGTAGTGGGGTAGGGAGGAGATAGGTCAGTCCAGGGAGGACGGACAGGTCAAGGGGGCGGGATGATGTTAGTAGATAGGAGATGGGGGTGTGGCTTGAGGTGGGAGGAGGGGATAGGTGAGAGGAAAAACAGGTTAGGGAGGTGGAGATGAGCTGGGCTGGTTTTGGGATGCGGTTGGGGGAGGGGAGATTTTA
>JAHRHZ010000156.1:1121715-1148556 GCA_024137785.1 Ginglymostoma cirratum | reverse complement strand
AAAATTGATGCACAGAGAGATCTGGGTGTTCAGGTCCATTGTACCCTGAGGTGGCAATGCAGGTCGATAGAGTGATTAAGAAGGCATACGGCATGCTTTCATTCATTGGATGGGGTATTGAGCACAAAATTTGACAGGTCATGTCACAGTTGTATAGGACTTTGGTTCGACCACATTTGGAATACTGCGTACAGTTCTGGTTGCCACATTACCAAAAGGATGTGGATGCTCTGGAGAGGGTGCAAAGGAGGTTCACCAGGATGTTGCCTGGTATGGAGGGCGCTAGCTGTGAAGACAGGTTGAGTAGATTAGGATTATTTACATTAGAAAGACGGAGGTTGAGTAGGGACCTGATTGAGGTCTACAAAATCATGACAGGTAGAGACAGGGTGGATGGCAAGAAGCTTTTTCCCAGAGTGGGGGACTCAATTACTAGGGGTCACGATTTCAAGGTGAGAGGGGAAAAGTTTAAGGGAGATATGCGCGGAAAGTTCTTTACGCAGAGGTTGGTGGCTGCCTGGAACACGTTACCAGCAGAGGTGGTAGAGGTGGGCACGATAGCATCATTTAAGATGTATCTAGACAGATATATGAATGGGCAGGGAGCAGAAGGATACTGATCCTTGGAAAATAGATGACAGGTTTAGATAGAGATCTGCATCGGCACAGGTTTGGAGGGCCGAAGGGCCTTTTCTTGTGCTGCAATTTTTCTTTGTTCTTATTAATAACTCAAAGTTTGATATAATGTTTTTGACACTATGTCCTGATCCGATAACATATACCCATCTGGAGAGGTACGTATTATTCACGGTTGCTCTTGGTCATCGTGCTGCTGGCTTAGCATCATCACACAATCATTATCTTCAGAGTTTTATTCCTAACCCTCTGCATGCCCTACATTACTCTGGAGTTGGCTTTTGTTGCTGTTCAATGTAGCACTGTGATCGGTCAGGCCCTCATACGACCTGGGTTGATTGCATATTTTGGAAACCTTTCCTGGTATCCAAGTGCTTGTGACTAGATTTCTGATCTGTTCTGTGTTTGATGTTTAATTGTGGTGATCATATACCTGCTTGCTTGTTGTGCTTCTCTTTCATTCTCCTGTCTTTGAAGAAGAACGTCCTGTGTCTCACTTTAGTTAGGCAAAAAAAAACCTACGTAGGGTCATTTACACTTGCCTTCTGCGTCTAAGTTGTGCTGGGGATGATAGTCCTTTCCCAACTAGTGTTGAACAAACATTTAGCAGTGTAAAGTCAAAATCCAGTTTTGTTGGTCGACACTTGAAGCATATGAATTCGATGCATATACCGTAAGTTGTGCTAAACTGATGAGTGCAGATGGTGGGATGACAATGTGATATGAGTTGCTCCCCAATTAGCAAATAGTTGTTTTTGTCAGAAACTATTTCCTCTAGCACAGTGAACAAGCTGAAAGTCGAGGTCATTGTTTCAGCGATGGGTGCACTCATTATGCTGCTCAGTCCATTGAACTACAGGAAATTTGCAAAAGCAATGTCACAAGGATGTAATTTTCCCCTTGCACTGTGAATAAATCTGTTACTATTTTTTCCCCAAAGAATATTATATGGAGGTAGAAGCACATTCCACTGCTGGGGTTAATCATTTGGCATGCCTCATGTACATTCACGAGTCGCCGGATATCCCCATTCATCCCTGGCTAGTTTACAGATTCACGTGTTAGCCTTCTATACGTTCAGTATGCATGTGTTCTTGGTGTAACATGGTCATAATATCTTGGTGTAATACTTTTGATATTAGCACTTCCTTGCCCTTGAAAATTACTTGGTGTGAAACGCCAAGTTCAACCTTGTCTGGCCAAAATGAGCAAATCTTCCCAGGAACTTCCTTAATACTGCCAGACCACCCTTGACTGCCTCTGGCAACTCTTGTCATTGTCTGTCTTTGGCAGTTGCCAACTGCAGTAGTTCTCACCGGCTCCAGCCAAAGTGTAACAGATCTACCTTCAGAAAGTCTTCCATTGTGAAATCCATTACATCTTGGACGAATGAGGGGGGATCTCATAGAGACTTATAAAATTCTAACAGGACTGAACAGGGTAGATGCAGGGAGGGTGTTCCCAATGGTGGGTGTATCACAGTATGACGATTAGGGCTAAATGATTTAGGACAGAGATGAAGTGACATTTCTTCACCCAGAGTGGTGAGCCTGTGGAATTCATTACCACAGGAAGTAGTTGATGTCAAAACATTGAATGTATTCAAGAGGCGACTAGATAAAGCACTTGGGGTGAACGGGATCAAAGGTTATGGGGAAAAATCAGGATTAGGCTATTGACTTGGATGATCAGCTGAGCAGGTTTGAAGAGCTGAATGGCCTCCTCCTGCTCCTATCTTCTATGGATATTAGTACAGTTACAATGTTTAAAACACATCTGGATAAGTTCATGAATAAGAAATGTTTGGAGGAATTTGGGCCAAGTGCTGGCAAATCTTTAGTTTGGGATTATGATTGGAAGGACTGGTTGGACCAAAAGGGTCTGTTTGTTGTATGACTCCATGACTCTATACAACAGGCAGAGTTGATAAAGGGGAATCAGTAGATGTAGTATACTTGGATTTCCAGGAGACATCTGGTAAGATGCTACATAAAAGGTTATCACACAAGATAGGAGCTCACAGTATTAGGAGTAATATATTCACATGGATTGAAAATGGAGAGAGACTTCAAATGAGTGCAGCATAGAGGAATCTGAGTATTCTTGAGCACAAAACACAAGTTAACATGCATGTTCGGCAAATAATTAAGAAGGCAAATTGAATATTGGACTTCATTGTTAGGTGATAGATGTTTTAAAACTGGGAAGTAGGGGTTCTTGTGGCATAATGGTAGTATCTCAATTCGGTGCTAAGGGCCACAGATTCAAGTCTCACTTGCTCCAGAGGTGTGTAAATACATCTCTGAACAAGTAGGATTAGAAAAGTAGCTAAAAACAAGAAAGTCTTGTTATAACTGTACAGGATGCTGTTGAGGCCACACATGGAATGATGGCTACAGATTTGATGCCCATATTTAAGAAAGGATGTACTGGCACTGGAGACAGGTAACAAAAAAGAGATTCACTAGGCTGGTTCCTGAGATTAAAGGATTGATTTATCAAGATGGCTAAACAGGTTAGGCCTTTATTAATTAGAATTTAGAAGAATAAAGATTAGTGGGGTTTGGAAATGGCCTGAGAAATAGTGGGATGCATCAATGGTCATCTTTCAAGATTCTATATTCTAGAGCAGTTCCTATAGTTTAGACGGTAGCTAATTTAAAAAAAAAACATTCACAGGATGAGGGCATTGCTGGCTAGGTTAGCATTTATTACCCATCCCTATTTTCCAGAGGGCAGTTAAGAATTAGTTAAGAAGGACAGATTATTATCTGAATGGGACAGCAGGAGGTGCAAAGAGACCTGGCTGTCTTTGTACACTGGTCGCTGAAGTTGAGCAAGCAGGTGTAGTCGGCAGAGAAGGCAAATGGTATGTTGGCCTTCATAGGGACGGAATTCGAGCATAACACAGAAAGATGTCTTGCTGCAACTGTACAGGGCCTTGGAGAGATGACACCAGCAATATAATCATTTCCATCTCCTTATTTGAGGAAGGATGTTCTGGCTACGGAGGGAGTACAACAAAGGTTCATCAGGTTGGTTCTTGGGTTCAGCGATGGTAGGAACTGCAGATGCTGGAGAATCTGAGATAACAAGGTGTAGAGCTGGATGAACACAGCAGGACGAGCAGCATCACAGGAGCAGGAAAGCTGACGTTTCGGGCCTAGACCCTTCTTCAGAAATGCTCTAGATGAAGAGGTCGAGGGAGGGTAGGAGGCCTTGGGGTGATGTCCAGGGGGTGAAGGGGGTGCGTTGGAGGTGGGAGAAGGGGTCAGTAGATGGAGGGTTAGGCTCACGGTTAAAGAAGTAAGCGCAGAGGCAGAGGCGGCGGAAAAACTGCTCAACGTCCAAGCGTGACCGATATTCGTTGATGTGTGGGTGGAGGGGGGACAAAGGTGATGTGGCTGTAGTACCTGGTTTGCTTCAGGACGTGGTCGAGCAGTTTCAAGGCCGAAGAGATTATGAGAGAGTTGCAGTGGGAGAGAGATCCGCTAAGGTTTTTCCGGAGGGAGGAGGATAACTTCTTCAGGGAAGGCATCCTTAGAAGAGGCTTCGCAGTGGGGTTAAAATTGTTTCAGAGATGGTAGGAACTGCAGATGCTGGAGAATCTGAGATAACAAGGTGTAGAGTTGGGTTGGCAGGGTTGACACTTTTTTTTCCCAGCGGATGAGGGTGTCGCTGGCTAGGTCAGCATTTATTGCCCACCCCTAATTTCCCAGAGGGCAGATGGCTGTCATTAGACTCTTAAATCCAGATTTTTATTCAATACAAATTCCACCATCTTCCATAGCAGATTCGAACCCTGGTCCCCACATCATTACCTGGGTCACCAGATTAACAGTCCAGTGATAATACCACTTGGCAGTCACCTCCCCTTAATGGATATGAAGAGACACTGGATCAGTTAGGACTATATTTGCTGGAGTTTTGAAAAATAAGGGGGATCTTTAAAATTATTACAGGACGAGACAGGGCATGCAAAAAAGAATGTTCCTAATCATCAGGAATCCAAGAACCAGGGGTCACAGTTTAATGATAGAATGTAGGCCATTTAGGATTGCAATGTGGAGAAATTTTCTTCACTTGGAGTGGTGAGCTTGTGTAATTCTCTGCCGCAGAAACTGGTTGAAGCCAAAACATTGAGTGATTTGGAAAGCATTCTTATGACTAAAGGGATCGAAGTGTATGGAGATAAAGCAGGAACATACAAGATTGAGGGGGCTAGTCAGTGGACCAGATGTTTTTATTCATGGGGGCATCTCGAACAGGGGTAGATTAATATAGATTTCTGAAGAAGGGTCTAGACCCGAAACGTCAGCTTTCCTGCTCCTCTGATGCTGCTTGGCCTGCTGTGTTCATCCAGCTCTACACCTTGTTATCTTAGATTAATATAGAGCAAGATTACTCTCATTTAAACCTGTAATGCAAAGAAATTTCCTCTTAGAGAGGATTGTGAACGTATGGAATTTTCTACCCCAGGGTTTTTTTTTCTTTATTCATTAACAGGGTGAGGGTATCGCTGGCTAGAGAGCATTTATTGCCTACCCGTAATTGCCCAGAGGGTCATTTTAAAGTCAACCACATTGCTGTGGGTCTGGAGTCACTTATAGGCCAGACCAGGTAAGAATGGTAGTTTCCATCCCTAAAGGACATTAGTGAACCACATGGGTTTTTCCAACAATCAGCAATGGATTCATGGTCATCATTAAATTCTTAATTCCAGATATCTTATGAATTCAAATTCTACTGTCTGCCAGTTGTGGAGACTCTACCACTGAACGTATTTAAAAAGAGGTAATTTTTTTTTTGTAATATTGGTAAGTTGAGGGATATGAAGAACTGGCAGATTGAGGAGTGGAGGACTGGGGCAGATCAGCCATGATCATGAAGAATAACAAGTCAGGCTTGAAGAGCCAAATGTTCAACTCTTGCTCCTATTTCTTATGTTTTTAACCTGAGTTTTAAAAAGTCTCAGCATCACCTGGTTTTTGTATTCTATTCCTCGAATCAAAAAGTAAACATTCTACAGTACCTTTCTCAAATTCTCTAATCATCTTCAGAAATGTCTACACACTATAGCCCGTCTCTCTGTTGCTGCAATCCTTTCAAAATTGAGACATCTGTGCTGCACAACTTGCTGGGTGCTCCTAGCCAAACTGTTCCAGTATGTCTGTAATGCTGGTATCTATCTGAATGTGGAAAATTGTCCTGCACACAAAAAGCAGGACAAATGCAACTCAGCCAAGTACCACCCCATCAGTCTACTCTGGATCATCAGCAAAGTGATGGAAGGTGTCATCAACAGTGCTATCAAGCAGCACCTACTCAGTGACGCTCAGTTTGGGTTCCACCAGGGTCACTCATGCCACACAACTGCATTTCCAACAAGAGAATCTAAGCATTATCACTTGACATTCAATAGCATTACCATCACTGATCCCTTAATATCAACATCTTGGGGTTACCATTGACCAGAAATTCAACCAGGCTCGCCATATAAACACAGTGGCTAAATGAGCCAGTCAAAGGCTAGGAGTCCTGCAGCATGAAACTCACCTCCTGACTACCCAAAGCCCATCCACCATCTACAAGACACAAGTCAGGAGTATGATGGAATACTTTTACCCAGACACCATCCAGGACAAAGCAGCCCAACTATTTGGCATCACATCCCCAAACATCCACTCCCCCTGCCACCAATGCCCAGTAGCAGCAATGCATACTATCTACATGATACACTGCAGAAATTCACCAAAGATTCTCAGATAGCACCTACCATACCCATGACCACTTCCACAGAGGACAGGGACAGCAGATACATGGGAACTACACCACCTTCAAGTTACCCTCTAAGCCACTGTCCTGGAAATATATCACCATTCCATCACTGTCACTAGGTCAATATCCTGGATTTCATTACTAACAGCTTTATTTCTCCAATCACTTTGATTGATGAAGAAGATAAAACAGATTTAAACTGCTATTTCCCAATAAAGCTAAAATGGGTAAGGTTGCTTCCTTTTACCTGGTTGTGTCTGATATCCATTTTGGTAACGCTGAAGATCAGGAAATGCCTCGGTCCCTGGGAATCTATTTGGTATTTTAAGATCGGACGCAGATTTAAACACTTTCTTTTGCCTTGGAATTGGCGCATCAGCAATGGTGTCTTTATTTAGAGGTGGTGAGATTGCTACTTGGGACCAAATCCCTAAAATCACAATGATACCTCTAATAAACATTTGAAACTGTTAAGATAACCTGAAAGAGCTCAAGTCTTCCCAGGTCATTAGTTCCTCTCCGTCCTACTTCCTTTTGTGAGATTTCCTTTTCCTATTGTCTTTGGTCTCGTTTCATCTTGTTTCTTCTTTCCTTTTTCCCATTTTAACATTGGTATTGTTCTGTCTTAATTCCTGGTTTATTTTTTCATTTTTCATTCACAGTCCTGTTCCCTTAGCCCATCTGTTTTTGTCTCTTCTTCTTGTTGATTTCTCCCTCAGATCTCTTCTAGTTTCCTGTCTCTTTATTATATCAATGTTCCCCTTGTCTTTTATCTCTAATTATATCCCCTTGAATCTGCATCGTTCTCATGTTCTCTTCACATACACCCTGTTTATATCTTGTCCCTCCAGCTATATCTTCCACTGCTCTTTTATCCCTCTTTTGCTTGTGGTCTCTTTTGATTTCTCACAATCCCTCTCTCTCCTTCACAAATTCCTCTCTCAATGTTCACTACCCTTTAAATTATCCCCCTTTTTTTAAAGTAGGTCATATCTTTTTGGCTTTTTTCACAATATTTATCCCTCTTGCTATCCCCATTTCAAACTCTCTTTCTCCCCCTTTCTCCTACCCACTCTTTAAGACTTGATTTACATTCCTCCCATTCCTTTCAAGCAGTATAAGCTCTCCTTCTCTTATACCCCCACATATCTCTCACCTCTCTCCTTCCTCCCCTCTACTTGTGCCTCACTCTCTCTTCCCCTTTATGTCTCTCCCTCTATTTCCCTTCCTTTATCTGTATCTCTCCTTCGTTCCACTGTCTCTTATCTCTTCCGTCTTTCTTTCTCTGGTTTGGCCGTGCCCTATCTTTCTTCCTACCTTCTGTCTATCTCGCACTGTGTTTTACTCTCTCTATCTCGCCTTTCTTTATCTCAGTCTCTCTCCCCTTATCTCGACCTATCTATCTGTCCCTCTATCTCTATCTCTATCTCTCTCCACTTCTGTCAGTCCGTCTCTCTCTCTCTCTCTCCCCCGCCCCTTTCTACTTCTGCCTATTTCTGTCTCTTTCTCTTTCTCTTTCTATTTCTTTTTTTCTCTCTCTCTCTCTCTGACGCTCCTGTAACTAACCGCCGGGTCTCGCGCGATGCAGTTTGAATCGGTTTTGCCGCCAACACTGTTCCGCCCAGATTGGTCAAAGCTCTGCAGTCACTTGATATGGGGAGCCAATCCGCGAGCCATTCAGCAAGAGCCCCGCGAATCAACAACGTCCGAGCGACTCAGCAACAACCACGAGCCTCACCCCAACCAATTAGCTAAGCCAATCAATCGGCACACACCAGCCAATCAGCTACTGCCGGGCTAGTCTTTATTGTCAGGCTCTGTGATATAGGAGCAGTCAATGAGACAATATTCGGCGGTTGGAGCCTGCTTTGCTAGTCAGTAACATGGTTTATCTCCAGAACAGTCACTGATTTTTAAACCTCTTCAAAATCCCATGACTCCTCAATGTTTACTCAACCCACTCTGTTGGGATGCTCAGTGTATTGTGCGCTTCCCCCTCCATGTTGAGCTGTCCGTTGGCCCCCAACCTCAACAAAATTTCTGATGAAGGGTCTAGGCCCGAAACGTCAAGTTTTCCTGCTCCTATGATGCTGCTTGACCTGCTGTGTTCATCCAGCCCCATGCTTGTTGTCTCGGATTCTCCAGCATCTGCAGTACCTTTTATCTCTCAACAAAATCTCATTGTTTTCACACCCCAGTCTCCTTGAATGACTAGCTGTTTTCTGGTCCTGCAATCAACGAAGTTCATGATTGAGAAAAAGTGGCAGATGTTTAAGAATGTAGTTTATGGCTCAGCAAAGTTTTACCCCAGTGAAAGATGAATTCGAGAAAGAGGATAAGCCAACAATGGTTGACCGGGGAAGTTAATGATAGCACAGCATTGAAAGAAAAAACGTACAATGTGGCAAAGATTAGCGGTAAGCAAGGGATTGGTAGAGATAACAAGCATCGGGCTGGATGAACACAGCAGGTCAAGCAGCATCATAGGAGCAGGAAAACTTGATGTTTCGGGCCTAAACCCTTCATCAGAAACCTTTTATCTCTGAAGGGATTGGTAGACTGGTTAGTAAAGTTAGATCACATGAGATCCAGGGAGAGTTTGCCAATTGGATAGAAAATTGGTTTGACAGTTGGAGACAGAGGGTTGTTTTTCAGACTGAAGGCCTGTGACCAGTGTTGTGCCGCAGGGATTGGTGCTGGGTCCACAGTTGTTTGTCATTAATTGATTGATTTATTTGTTGTCACGTGTATCTTGTTACTAAATGCAGTGAAAAGTGTGATATAGAGTCGCCACTCTCTGGCACCATCCTAAAACACAGAAAAATTAACCATAACACAGAGTATAAAGGCAGAAAAATGAAAATGAAAGTGTCCAACTTGACAGTCCTTCTTGTTAAGTGCTCTGTCATGGGCCATGGGCTTGGTGGCCAGGCACGTGTCCCCTTCAGCATACCACCACTGCTGGAACAAAAGTTGCCACTCTTTGGTGCCATCTTGCCTCCACCAATGTGCTGCCACTATGAATCTCTGCTGCACCTCGTCAATGCAGATACCACCAAGGCTGGCAGGTACTGAACCAACCTAAACTCAATTCCACTGCCACCATGAGTCCTCTTTGGGCTCATCTCGCCGATGCAGCTGTTGCTGATGCTGCCGGGTCATGCGATTTCTAACTTTTTATACAGCGATTGGTTCGTGTGTGGAATGAACTAGCACACAAAGTGCTGGATATGGGTACAATTGTAATGTTTAAAATACATTTGGACAGATACGTGAACAGGTAAGGTATAGAAGGATGTGAGCCAACTGCGGGCAAGTGGGACTAGTTTAGTTTGGGAATCCTGGTTGGAATGGACAAGTTGGTCTGAAGAATCTGCTCCCATGTTGTATGACTCTATGATTGACAAGATTTTATAAACCTAAACAAGACATCCAAGTAAAAGAGAGTGAAGAAAAACTTTGAGGGTAAGCTTGTAAATAATATCAAGTTAGACAGCAGGAACATCTTCAAATACATGAAAAGGAACAGAGAGGCAAAAGTGAACATAGGTCCCTTAGAGAACGAAGCTGGGGAAATAATAATAGGGAATCAGGAAATGGCAGCTAAGTTGAAATAAATACTTTGTATCAGTCTTCAGAATAGAAGACACTTACAACATTCCAAAATGAGGGGCAAAAGGAGTTGAGGAAAGAAATACAACAACAAATACAATATGGATTTCAGTAAAGCGTTTGATAAGGTTCCCCACGAAGGACTGTCAAGTTGGACACTTTCATTTTCATTTTTCTGCCTTTATACTCTGTGTTATGGTTAATTTTTCTGTGTTTTAGGATGGTGCCAGAGAGTGGCGACTCTATATCACACTTTTCACTGCATTTAGTAACAATATACACGTGACAACAAATAAATCAATCAATTAATGACACGGTAGGCTATTGCAGAAAATTGGAGGCATGGGATTGAGGGTGATTTAGCGGTTTGGATCAGAAATTGGTTAGCTGGAAGAAGACAGAGGGTGGTGGTTGATGGGAAATGTTCATCCTGGAGTTCAGTTACTAGTGGTGCACTGCAAGGATCTGTTTTGGGGCCACTGCTGTTTGTCATTTTTATAAATGACCTGGATGAGGGCATTGAAAGATGGGTTAGTAAATTTGCGGATGACATTAAAGTCGGTGGAGTTGTGGATAGTGCGGAAGGATGTTGCAGGTTACTGAGGGACATAGATAAGCTGCAGAGCTGGGCTGAGAGGTGACAAATGGAGTCCAATGCGGAAAAGTGTGAGGTGATTCACTTTGGAAGGAGTAACAGGAATACAGAGTACAGGGCTAATGGTAAGATTCTTGGTAGTGTGGACGAGCAGAGAGAGCTTGGTGTCCATGTGCATAGATCCCTGAAAGTTGCCACCCAGGTTGATAGGGCTGTTAGGAAGGTGTACGGTGTGTTAGGTTTTATTGGTAGAGGGATTGAGTTTCGGAGCCGTGAGGTCATGTTGCAGCTGTACAAAACTCTGGTGCGGCTGCACTTGGAGTATTGCGTACAGTTCTGGTCGCCGCATTATAGGAAGGATGTGGAAGCATTGGAAAGGGTGCAGAGGAGATTTACCAGGATGTTGCCTGGTATGGAGGGAAGGTCTTATGAGGAAAGGCTGAGGGACTTGAGGCTGTTTTTGTTAGAGAGAAGAAGGTTAACGGGTGACTTAATAGAGACATACAAGTTGATCAGAGGATTAGATAGAGTGGACTGTGAGAGCCTTTTTCCTCAGATGGTGATGGCTAGCACGAGGGTATATAGCTTTAAATTGAGGGGTGATAGATATAGGACAGATGTCAGAGGTAGGTTCTTTACTCAGAGAGTAGCAAGGGCGTGGAATGCCTTGCCTGCAGCAGTAGTAGACTCGCCAACTTTAAGGGCATTTAAATGGTCATTGGATAAACATATGGACGATAATGGAATAGTGTAGATTAGATGGGCTTCAGATTGGTTTCACAAGTCGGCGCAACATCGAGGGCCGAAGGGCCTATACTGCGCTGTAATGTTCTATGTTCTATGTTCTATAACTATCAGAGGACAAAAAGCATAGGAGAAAATAATGGAGCAAATGATCTTTTGAGGGAATAAGGAGGCTGAATATTATTTAATTGGAGAAAAACGGAAGAAAGTGACAAAACAGAGGAGTCATGGAATCATCATACAGTACAGAAGTGGCCCTTCAGCCCATCAAGTTGCTTACACTATTACCTATACAAGTTACACGTCCCAACACTAGGCTCACAGCCTTGAATGTTATGAGATTTCAAGTGCTCATCTAAAAACTTCTTAAAGGCTGTGAGGTTTCCCATCTCAACTCCCCTCCCAGGTTGTGCATTCCATGCCCTCACCATCCCCCAGATGACTAAGTTTTTCCTCAATTCTCCACTAAATCTCCTGCTCTTCACTTTAAAATGATGGCCGTTTATTATTGAACCTCTAACTAAATGTTCATGCATAAATCATAAAAAAGTTAGTAAATACGTTTGGTAGGTAATACGAAAGGCAAATGTTTCTTTTATTTACTCATGTGATTTGGGTGTCATTGGCTTGCCTGTCCCTCGTGGCTTGCTTGGCCATTTCTGAGGGTAGTTAAGAGTCAACCACACTACTGTGGGTCTGGAGTGACATGGAGGCCAGACCAGCTGAGGAAGGGTCACCGGACCGAAATGTTAACTCTGTTTTTTTCCTTCACAGATGCTGCCAGACCTGCTGAGCTTTTTCAGCGACTTTATTTTTGTGCCTTCCCTGAAGGACACAAAGGGAATATGTCTCTTTTGCCCCAGAAGAGATCCCAATGATGTAAAAATCAAAATCCTTGCCCACTGCGCCATCTCCTCAGCCACTGATTTATCTGCCCTCTCTTCCTATTCCTATTCTCACTAGCACATCGTTAGATTGTCTAGCATTTGTGTGGTGTGAATGTTACTTGTCACTTGTCAGCCCAAGTTTGGATATTGTCCCAATCTTGTTGCATTTGAACATGGACTGTTTCAGTATATGAATAGTTGTGAAAGGTGCTGAACATTAAACATAGAAGAGTACAGCACAGGAATAGGCCCTTTGGCCCAACATGTCCATGCTGACTATGAAGCCATTCTAAGCCAATCCCATCTGCCTGCAAATGGTCTGTATCCCTCTATTCACTCCCTGTTTACACATTTGTCTTAATGCCTGTCAAACTTTACTAACATACCTGGTTCTACCACCTCTCCTGGCAGCACGCTTCCACCACCCTCTGTGTAAAAAGAACACTCCTCACTCATCTCACCCAAACTTTATCCCTTTCACCTCAAGCCCATGCTCCCCCAATACTCCACACTCCCAATCTGGTTAAAGTATTGGCAAAGATCTGTAGCTCGGGTTGTGGATGAAGTTGTTGACTTGCTCGCTGAGCTGGCTTGTTTTTGTTCACACACATCTGAACAAAACAAGCCAGCTCAGCAAGCAAGTTGACAACCTCACTTGCAATCTGGGAAAAAGATTCCAACTATCCACCCCAACCATGCCTCTCATAATTTTATGTGTTGCCATCAGGTCACCATCCAACCTCCAATGCTCTAGCTAAAATAATCCAAGTTCATCCAACCTCTCCTTATATCTAATACACACCAATCCAGGTAACATCCTGGTAAACCTCTTTTGCATCCAAAGCCTCCACACACCCTCCCACAGTGTGGTGATCAGAACTACACACAAATACTCCCAACATGGTCTGATGAAAGTCTTATACCGCCACAAAATATCTTGCCAACTTTTATACTCAGTACCTTGACATATTAAGGCAAGCATGCCATACCCCATCTTTTTCCCACCTCCTCCACTTGTGTCCGCCATCCCCAGGGAGGTCTGGATCTACATCCGAAGATCCTTCTGTACATCAATTTTCCTAAGGGTCCTGCCTTACTGTATACTTTCCTCCTACATTTGGCATTGCGAAGTGCATCACCTCATACCCATTTTGCATCTGTAAACTCCATCAGCCATTTATCTGCCCAACTGTCCAACCAATCTATATCCCGATGCATCCCCAACAACCCTCCTCACTATCCATAACTCCACCAATCTTCATGTTGCCTACAAATTACCAATCAAACCACTTACATTTTCATCCGAAGAATTTTTATATATTATAGACAAGAGGTTCCAGCACCGATCCTGTGGAACACCACTGGTCACAGACCTCCAGTCAGAAAAACGCCTCACCGCAACATAGAACATAGAACAGTACAGCACAGGAGTGGGCCATTTGGCCCACGATGTTGTGCCGAACATGACACCAAATTAAATTAATCCTTTCTGCCTGCCCTTGGTCCATACCCCTCCATTCCTTGCTTATTCATGTGCTCATCTGAAAGTCCCTTAAATGCCCCAGTCATACCAGCCCCCACCACCTCATGTGGCAGTGCGTTCCAGGGACCTACCACTCTCTGAGTAAAAAATTGGCCCCTCACACCTCCTTCGAGCTTCCCCCTCGAGTAGAAGGCATTTCATCTCTGGGGAAAAACGATTCTGATTGTCAACTGGGGGGGCCGATAGTATAATCCAATCAGAGTGATTTCACCCATCTTATTTTTGAGCTCTACCCATATTGCCTTGGTGGATGAGCCCTCCTGTATGTCCTTGATAGCCAACAACCTGTCCTGGATTTCTCACGTAGATGCGATGGACACAAAGGCACAACAATGCCTCTTCTTCCTCAGGTAGTTTAGGAAATTTAGCATGTCCATAAGCACTTTCACCAACTTCCACAGGTGCACCATTGATACTTTAGAGACTTTTAAGCGATTCTTGGATAGGCACATGGAGGATAGTAAAATATAGGGTATGCAGGGTAGATTGATCTTAGTAGGATAATAGGTCGGCACAATATCATGGGCCAAAGGGCCTGTACTGTGCTGTACTGTTCTATGTTCTATTAAAGAATATTGTCTGGGTACATAATGACCTAGTAAAACAACTGCTCTGCCCAGGACCATAAGAAACTACAGAAGGTTGTGTGCACAGCCCAGACCATCATGGAAGTCAACCTTCCATCCATGGGCTCCAGTCTCACTTCTCGTTGCTGAGTAAAGGCTGCCAGTATCATCAAATACCCCTCCCATCTGGTAATAATCTCCTACAACCCCTTCCATCAGGCAGAAGATACAGAAGCTTGAACACATGCATCAACAGTTTCAAGAACAGCTTCTTCCCTGCTGTTATTAGCCTGATGAATGGATTCTCTAACTTCAAATAATAGTGATCTTGCTTAGTGCACCTCCTGTGCAGTGTTTTTGCCTGTCCTTTCTTTCTGATTTACTGGTCCTAACATCTACCTCCACCTCATCTGTCCACTTGCTCACCTGCGGCTCTGGTTCCCAGCTCTCTGCCACTCTAGTTTAAACCCTGCTGAGTAGCACTATCAAACCTCCTTGTGAGGTTTTTCGTTCCCCTCCAGTTTCAGTGCAACCAGTCCATGTCTTCTATAACCGAGATAATAGGAACTGCAGATGCTGGAGAATCCGAGATAACAAGGTGTGGAGCTGGACGAACACAGCAGGCCAAGCAGCATCATAGGAGCAGGAAAGCTTGACGTTTCGGGCCTAGACCCTTCATCAGAAATTTTCTACTCTACTCTAAATGCGAGCAAATTCTGTCCCAAAGAATCTTCTTCAACAATTTTTCCACCATTGACAATAGGCTCACCAGCCTACAACATACCTGTTACCATTGCTTTTCTGAGAGGGAAGGAAAGAAGTGAGGGAAGAAGTGCGAGAAATGGATCAGACACAGCTGAAGACCCAGTCAACCACAGTGTCTAGGAATCCTTGGTTAAGGAAAAGGTGGACATATCTGAGGCGCCACTGTGCACAGTGGCATCATCAGAATAAATGTGACAGAGAAACTTGGAAAACGGAATTGAGTCCTTACAGGATGTTTGGTGTAAGGTTGTATGGTCCAGGTAACTGTGAGAGTCGGTAGGTTTGTAGTGGATGTTGGTGGCCAGCTTATCCCCAGAAATGCAGAGGAAGGGAAGGGAAGAGTCAGTGTTGGACCAGGTAAAGCTTAGGTAAATTGGAAGCAAAATTCATAAATTTTTCCAAATCCAGACAAGAGAAGAAAGCTGCACCAATGATGTTATTGACGTACTGGAGAATGAGGGAGGGACCTGAGTAAGATTGGAACAGAGAATGCCCCACATAACCCACAAGAGACAAGCATAACTGGGGCCCATGAGGGTACCTATGGCCACACCTTTGATCTGAGCGAAATGAAAGGAGTTAAAGGGGAATTGGCTGAAAGTAAGGACACACTCAGCCAGCTGGAGGTTAATGATGGTGGATGGCGGTTCAGACCTTCTTTTGAGGAAAATGCGGAGAGCTCTCAGACGACCCTAACAGAGGATGGACATGTAACGGGATTGCATGTCCGTAATGAAGAGAAGGTGGCTGGAGCCTGTAAACTGTAAAGTGTGAAACTGACATTAAATGTCAGTAGAATTGGGGATGTATGTGATAAGGAACTAGACAAACGAGAGAAAAGATCGAGTTCAGGTTATAAGCTCCACGAGGCAGCAGCAGGCAGAAATAATGGGACTGCCCAGGCAATCCTGTTTGTGGACTTTGGGAAGGAAATTGAAACAGACTACAAAAGGTTGGAGGACGATGAACTGGGAAGCACTAGGAGTGGGAGATCCCTGAATGAAATGAGATTAGTGACTGTTGTGAAGACAAATGCTTGCTGTTCCATGGTGTGGTGATGGTCCAGGGGGAGACAGGAGAAAGTATCTGAGAGCTGGTGCACAGTCTCGACAATGTAGATGTCAGTCTGCCAGCCAACAACAGCACTAGACTTGACTGCAGGATTAATTACAAAGTGAGGGCTGGATGTAAGCGACTCTTGGATAGCACATGGAGGATAGTAAAATGTAGGGTATTCAGGGTAGATTGATCTTAGTAGGATAATAGGTCGGCACAACATTGTGGGCCGAAGGGCCTGTACTGTGCTGTACTGTTCTATGTTCTTAAGTGCAGTCAGTTCAGAGTAACATTGGTTAGAATGGGTGAGGGAAATTAAGATGACCAACGTCACATCAGCAGCTTGTAATGAATAGGTCAAATGCAGGTAAGACTCCAGAGGGGTCTGGATGGAGAGACATTGTTAGAGGCAGGTGAAAGATGTGAAGGTGCCGGTGTTGGATTGGCGTGGACAAGGTCGGAAATCATACAGCACCAGTCCAACAGGTTTATTTGAAAACATAACCTTTCAGAGCCTTGCTCCTTCTTCAGGTGTTCGTGAGAGAGGTAGTATCAGACACAGAATTTATAATTAAAAGATCAAAGGATCACACCTCTGATCAGGACGTATTAAACAAACCTAAGATGCTGTTAAATCTTTAAGCTAGAAGGTTTCGATTGATTAACATGAACATGTAAAGTCCTGAATTTCTTTCAAGTCACAGCCCTGAGAAAACCAAAGGTTTTATCAGTGTAAAGATTAGGTGACATTTCAGGTCAGACAATGCATTTTAGGTGTAAGACTTTGTTTAGAATCTGTGTTTTGGTTTGGAGTCAGATTGGTTTTATTTCTGAAGTAGGAATTTATAAAATGCCACATTGACTGACAGCCTATAAACTGTATGCTTTTTGAACAAGTGAAGAAGTCTGTGGGAGTTCTGAGGAGCTCTGTTAACGAAACGTTAACTCTGTTTTCTCCTTCACAGATGCTGCCAGACCTGCTGAGCTTTTCCAGCAACTTTGTTTTTGTTCCTGATACACAGCATCCGCAGTTCTTTTGGTTTTTATTTAAGGAGTCTGTGGGATGGGAAAAGGATTCTTGTTCAAAGAAATGGGTATGGAAGAGAAGGCGATGGAAGATGAGTTCAATAGCATGTCACGTCTGAAAGTGATTAATGTGAGGGTGCAAAGGAATAAAACTGCTTCTTTTCTGAGCATTCAGAACCCTTCTTCAGACCCGACCCGAAAAGTCAGCTTTCCTGCTCCTCTGATGCTGCTTGGCCTGCTGTGTTCATCCAGCTCCACACCTTGTTATCTCTGACTCCAGCATCTGCAGTTCTTACTCTCTTCTTTGCTGAGTACATAATATTCAGCATCAGAGTGCAGTAAGTCAGAAGTTTTGTAAATAACTGACAAGAGATCAGGTTAGAAGAGGGAAAAGCAGTCAGAAGATAGGGAGAGGAGTTTGATTCCAAAAGGGTGTAGTATCTCTGACTTGTTGAAACTTGCATTCATTATGCCTGAAAGGAAGAGAAGAAGTTTCAGTCGTTTCAGTGGCGGGAGTCCGGAAGGAGGCGCGAGGGCAGCCTGGGAAGGTGAGATTCTCCTTTAAAAACTTACCTTGTGAATAGGTGGAGTGCGCGTCGAGCAGGAGCAGACACAGGACGGTTGAGTAAGTGAGGTAATATATTTGGGCGGTTGCTTTACCCGAAACACGGCTAAAGTAGTGTCTCCCACCCATCCTCCTCCTCTAACCAAAAAGGGTCTGAGCGCCGATTTGGTAAGTTACGAGTGTTTTCTTTTCCAATTTAGTCTGTTTTTGGGAATTCAGAACAATGGCAATGGATGTTAGGGCAGTTGCATGCTCCTCCTGTAGGATGTGGGAGGTAAGGGTCACCACTAGTGTCCCTGCTGACTTCATCTGTGGGAAGTGCACCCAACTCCAGCTCCTCAGAAACCGCGTTTGGGAACTGGAGCTGGAGCTGGATGAACTTCGGATCATTCGGGAGGCTGAGGGGGTGACTGAGAGGAGTTACAGGGAGGTAGTCACACCTCAGGTACAGGAAAAAGGTAGATGGGTTACAGACAGGGGACGGAAAGGGAACAGGCAGACAGTGCAGGGATCCCCTGTGGCCGTTCCCCTCAATAACAAGTATACCGTTTTGGATTCTGTTGAGGGGGATGACTTACTGGGGTAAGCCATGGGGTACAGGTCTCTGGCGCAGAGTCTGTCCCTGTTGCTCAGAAGGGAAAGGGGAAGAGGAGGAGAGCATTAGTCATTGGGGACTCCATACTCAGGGGGACAAATAGGAGATTCTGTGGGATGGAGAGAGACTCGCGGTTGGTGTGTTGCCTTCCAGATGCCAGGGTCCGTGATGTCTCGGATCGTGTTTTCGGGATCCTTAAGGGGGAGGGGGAGCAGCCCAAAGTCGTGGTCCACATAGGCACCAACGACATAGGTAGGAAAAGGGATGGGGATGTAAGGCAGAAATTCAAGGAGCTTGGGTGGAAGCTTAGAACTAGAATAAACAGAGTTGTTATCTCTGGTTTGTTACCCATGCCACGTGCTAGCGAGGCGAGGAATAGGGAGAGAGAGCAGTTGAACACGTGGCTACAGGGATGGTGCAGGAGGGAGGGATTCAGATACCTGGATAATTGGGGCTCATTCTGGGGTAGATGGGACCTCTACAAACAGGATGGTCTGCACCTGAACCAGAGGGGTACTAATATCCTGGGGGGGAAATTTGTTTATGCTCTTTGGGAGGGTTTATACTAATTCAGCAGGGGGATGGGAACCTGAATTGTAGCTCCAGTGAATAGGAGGTTGAGAGTAGTGAGGTCATGAATAAGGTTTCAAGGTCTCAGGAGTGTACCGGCAGGCAGGAAGGTCGTTTGAAGTGTGTCTACTTCAACGCCAGGAGCATCTGTAATAAGCTGGGTGAACATGCAGCATGGGTTGGTACCTGGGACTTTGATGTTGTGGCCATTTCGGAGACATGGATAGAGCAGGGACAGGAATGGTTGTTGCAGGTTCCGGGGTTGAGATGTTTCAGTAAGATCAGGGAAGGTGGTAAAAGAGGGGGAGGTGTGGCATTGTTAGTCAAGGACAGTATTATGGTGGCAGAAAGGACGGTTGATGAGCACTCATCTATGAGGTAGTATGGGCTGAGAGTAGAAACAGGAAAGCAGAGGTCACCCTTTTGTTGGGAGTCTTCTATAGGCCTCCGAATAGTTCCAGAGATGTAGAGGAAAGGGTAACAAAGATGATTCTGGATAGGAGCGAAAGTAACAGGGTAGTTGTTATGGGGGACTTTAACTTTGCAAATATTGAATGGAAACGCTATAGTTCGAGTACTTTAGATGGATCAGTTTTTGTCCAATGTGTGCAGGAGGGTTTCCTGACACAGTATGTAGATAGGCCAACAAGAGGCGAGGCCACATTGGATTTGGTACTGGGTAATGAACCAGGCCAGGTGTTAGATTTGGAGGTAGGTGAGCACTTTGGTGATAGTGACCACAATTCGGTTAGGTTTACTTTAGCGATGGAAAGGGACAGGTCTATACCGCAGGACAAGAGTTATAGCTGGGGGAAAGGCAATTATGAGGCGGTTAGGCAAGACTTAGGATGCATAGGATGGGGAAGGAAACTGCAGGGACTGGGCACAATTGAAATGTGGAGCTTGTTCAAGGAACAGCTACTGCGTGTCCTTGATAAATACGTACCTGTCAGGCAGGGAGGAAGTGGTCGAGTGAGGGAACCGTGGTTTACTAAAGAAGTTGACTCTCTTGTCAAGAGGAAGAAGGAGGCTTATGTAAAGATGAGATGTGAAGGCTCAGTTCGGGCGCTTGAGAGTTACAAGTTAGCCAGGAAGGACCTAAAGAGAGAGCGAAGAAGAGCCAGGAGGGGTCATGAGAAGTCTTTGGCAGGTAGGATCAAGGAAAACCCTCAAGCTTTCTATAGGTATGTCAGGAATAAAAGAATGACTAGAGTAAGATTAGGGCCAGTCAAGGACAGTAGTGGGAAGTTGTGCGTGGAGTCTGAAGAGATAGGAGAGGCGCTAAATGAATATTTTTCGTCAGTATTCACAAAGGAAAAAGCCAATGTTGTTGAGGAGAATACTGAGATACAGGCTATTAGACTAGACGGGATTGAGGTCCATAAGGAGGAGGTGTTAGTAATTCTGGAAAGTGTGAAAATAGATAAGTCCCCTGGGCCGGATGGGATCTATCCTAGGATTCTCTGGGAAGCTAGGGAGGAGATTGCAGAGCCTTTGGCTTTGATCTTTATGTTGTCATTGTCTACAGGAATAGTGCCAGAAGACTGGAGGGTAGCAAATGTTGTCCCCTTGTTCAAGAAGGGGAGTAGAGACAACCCTGGTAATTATAGACCAGTGAGCCTTACTTCAGTTGTGGGTAAAGTGTTGGAAAGAATTATAAGAGATAGGATTTATAATCATTTAGAAAGGAACCATCTGATTAGGGATAGTCAACACGGTTTTGTGAAGGGGAGATCGTGCCTCACAAACCTGATTGAGTTCTTTGAGAAGGTGACCAAACAGGTGGATGAGGGTAAAGCGGTTGATGTGGTGTATATGGATTTCAGTAAAGCGTTTGATAAGGTTCCCCACGGTAGGCTATTGCAGAAAATTCGGAGGCCTGGGATTGAGGGTGATTTAGCAGTTTGGATCAGATATTGGCTAGCTGGAAGAAGACAGAGGGTGGTGGTTTTTGGGAAATGTTCATCCTGGAGTTCAGTTACTAGTGGTGTACCGCAAGGATCTGTTTTGGGGCCACTGCTGTTTGTCATTTTTATAAATGACCTGGATGAGGGCGTGGAAGGATGGGTTAGTAAATTTGCGGATGACACTAAAGTCGGTGGAGTTGTGGATAGTGTGGAAGGATGTTGCAGGTTACAGAGGGACATAGATAAGCTACAGGGCTGGACTGAGAGGTGGCAAATGGAGTTTAATGCGGAAAAGTGTGAGGTGATTCACTTTGGAAGGAGTAACGGGGATACAGAGTACTGGGCTAATGGTAAGATTCTTGGTAGTGTGGACGAGCAGAGAGATCTTGGTGTCCATGTGCAAAGATCCCTGAAAGTTGCCACCCAGGTTGATAGGGTTGTTCAGAAGGTGTACGGTGTGTTAGGTTTTATTGGTGGAGGGATTGAGTTTCGGAGCCATGAGGTCATGTTGCAGCTGTACAAAACCCTGGTGCGGCTGCACTTGGAGTATTGCGTACGGTTCTGGTCACCACATTATCGGAAGGATGTAGAAGCATTGGAAAGGGTGCAGAGGAGATTTACCAGGATGTTGCCTGGTATGGAGGGAAGGTCTTATGAGGAAAGGCTGAGGGACTTGAGGCTGTTTTTGTTAGAGAGAAGAAGGTTAAGAGGTGACTTAATAGAGACATAGAAGATGATCAGAGGATTAGATAGAGTGGACTGTGAGAGCCTTTTTCCTCGGATGGTGATGGCTAGCACGAGGGTATATAGCTTTAAATTGAGGGGTGATAGATATAGGACAGATGTCAGAGGTAGGTTCTTTACTCAGAGAGTAGCAAGGGCGTGGAATGCCCTGCCTGCAGCAGTTGTAGACTCGCCAAATTTAAGGGCATTTAAATGGTCGATGGATAAACATATGGATGATAATGGAATAGTGTAGGTTAGATGGGCTTTAGATTGGTTTCACAGGTCGGCGCAACATCGAGGGCCGAAGGGCCTGTACTGCGCTGTAATGTTCTATGTTCTCTGTTCTAAATGGCCAAAAAATAAATGGTCCTGCGGGGGCAGGGCATCTCTGATCTCGTGTGAGGACGCACTGATGGAGAGATTGAGAATGTGCATTTGGAGACACACGACACTGAGGGTGGGACTAAGTTGGTTTGCAGGTTCAGAAGGTATTAAGAAGACAAATAGAATATTGTCCTTCATTACAAGAGGGATAAAATTTAAAAACAGGGAGGCTATGCTGCAGCTGCATTGGGTGCTGGTGAGGCCACTCCTGGAATACTGTGTTACATTTTGGCCTCCTTGAGAAAGGATACAAAACAATACAATATCCTTCTATTGTCACATGTACTCCATTGTCGGAGTACAATGAAAAACGTTTACAATGTCTGCCGGCTCATGGTGACATCTTAGTTACAAATGCCTTGGTACTTGGATACAGCAGAGGAATAGAAGTAGTTGCTTAATTACAGAGCTGAAAATAAGTTAAAATATGAATACATTAAGGGGCTAACATTACAGTCGTAAGGATTGATCCCTCACACCAGGTTCCGTCCAGGACTCGCTGCCTGTGCACTGCTCCCGGGGCTGCTTCCAACGTGCTGCTCTGGGGGCTTCTTCCCTGTGCTGCTCCAGGCTCGCAGACCATGTGCTGCTCCAGTGCTCACTGCTCACGGTGTTCTGGAGCTCATGGGCCATGCCTGGCCCCAAAGCATAAGACCGCGCTGCCCATGCTGGTTCCACTGTGGGACTGAACCTGCGCCCGCTCTGGTCTGCCATGGGACTCGGCCTGCTTGCTCCGCAACTCCACTTTCTCAGGGGCGGGGGAAGGGAAAACCACAAGAAGAGAGAAAAAAATGAGGGAAGAAAGGTAAAGGGACTGACGAGCAGAGGAGCTCCAGCTGGAGTGTCCTACTCTGCCACCATCATGTACTGGCACTGGAGGGGGTGCAGAGGAGGTTCACTAGGTTCATTCTGGAGTTGAATGGGTTCGATTAGGAGAGGTTGAGTCGACTGGATCTAAACTCAGTGAAATTTCGAATAACGAGGCGGGGATCTTACAGAAAAGTATAAAATTATGAAAGGAATAGATTAGAAGCAGGGAGGTTGTTTCCACTGACGAGTGAAACTAGAACTAGGGGGCATAGCCTCAGAATAAGGAGAAGCAGATTTAGGACTGAGTTGAGCAGGAACTTCTTCACCCAAAGAGTGGTGAATCTGTGGAATACCCTGCCCAGTGAAGCAGCTGAGGCTACCTTCTTGAATGTCTTTAAGGCAAAGGCTGTTAGATTCTTGAACAGTAAAAGAATTAAGGGATATGGAGAGCAGGAGGGTAAGTGGAGTTGAAGTCCATGAAAAGATCAGCCATGATCTTATTAAATGGCGGGGATGGCTCGATGGGCCACATGGCCTACTCCTGCTCCTGTTTCTTATGTTCTTCTGAGGCAAGTACAGCTGTCCAAGGAGTGTTGTACATCATAGGGATACCTGTGATACCAGGTGGATTTGAAAACTTCACTTAGAATCCATGTGGGGTAAGTCTGAGCCAGTGGCTGTCACTTATTATTTTAGGAAACTTGAGAGGGTTAATGCAGAAAGGTAATCCAGAGGGCATAATCTCAGAATAAGGGGTTACCCAATTAAGATAAGAACAAAGAACAAAGAACAAAGAAAACTTACAGCCCAGGAACAGGCCCTTCGGCCCTCCAAGCCTGCGCCGATCCAAATCCACTGTCTAAACCTATCGCCCAATTCCTAAGGATCTGTATCCCTCTGCTCCCCACCTACTCATGCATCTGTCCAGACGCACCTTAAATGAATCTACCGTGCCTGCCCCTACTACCTCTGCTGGCAACGCGTTCCAGGCACCTACCACCCTCTGTGTAAAGTACTTTCCGCGTGTATCCCCCTTAAACTTTTCTCCTCTCACCTTGAATGCGTGACCCCTCGTTATTGAATCCCTCACCCTGGGAAAAAGCTTATCTCTATCAACCCTGTCTATACCCTTCATGATTTTGAAGACCTCAATCAGGTCCCCCCTCAATCTCCTTTTTGCTAATGAAAACAATCCTAACCTACTCAACCTCTCTTCATAGCTAACACTTTCCATACCAGGCAACATCCTCGTAAACCTTCTCTGTACCCTCTCCAAAGCTTCCACATCCTTTTGGTAATGTGGCGACCAGAACTGTACACAATATTCTAAATGCGGCCGAACCAAAGTCTCGTACAATTTTAACATGACCTGCCAGCTCTTATATTCAATACCCCGTCTGATGAAGGCAAGCATACCATATGCCTTCTTGACCACTCTATCCACCTGTGCAGCCACCTTCAGGGTACAATGGACCTGAACTCCCAGATCTCTCTGCTCATCAACTTTTCCCAAGGCTCTTCCGTTTACAGTATACTTTGCTCTAGAATTAGACCTCCCAAAATGCATCACCTCACACTTGCCCGGATTGAACTCCATCTGCCACTTCTCCGCCCAACTCTCCAGTCTATCTATATTCTCCTGTATTCTTTGACAATCCCCTATGCTTTCTGCTACTCCCCCAATCTTCGTGTCATCTGCAAACTTACTGATCAGACCACTTATGCCCTCTTCCAGATCATTTATGTATATCACAAACAACTGTGGCCCCAGCACTGATCCCTGTGGAACACCACTGGTCACCTTTCTCCATTTCGAGAAACTCCCTTCAACTGCTACTCTCTGTCTCCTATTGCTCAACCAGTTCTTTATCCACCTAGCTAGAACACCCTGTACACCATGTGACTTCACTTTCTCCATTAGTTTACGATGGGGAACCTTATCAAACGCCTTACTAAAGTCCATGTAGATGACATCTACAGCCCTTCCTTCATCTATCAACTCGGTCACTTCCTCAAAGAACTCTATTAAGTTAGTAAGGCATGATCTCCCCTGCACAAAACCATGTTGCCTATCACTGATAAGCCCATTCTTTTCCAAATATAAATAGATTCTATCCCTCAGTACCTTCTCCAGCAACTTTCCCACCACTGACGTCAGGCTTACTGGTCTGTAGTTACCTGGAATATCCCTACTACCCTTCTTGTACAGGGGGACAACATTAGCAACTCTCCAGTCCTCCGGCACTTCACCTGTGTTTAAGGATGCTACAAAGATATCTGTCAGGGCCCCAATTATTTCCTCTCTCGCCTCCCTCAGCATCCTGGGATAGATCCCATCCGGTCCTGGGGATTTGTCCACCTTAATATCCTTTAGCCTACGCAACACATCTTCCCTCCTTATGTCAACGTGATCCAGCGTAAACAAACTTCTATCTTTAATCTCAACATTCATCATGTCCCTCTCCTCAGTGAACACTGATGCAAAGTAATCATTGAGAATCTCACCCATTTTCTCAGGTTCGACACAAAACCTTCCTTCCTTATCCTTTAGTGGACCAACCCTTTCTCTAGTTACCCTCCTGCTTCTTATATATGAATAAAAGGCCTTGGAATTCTCCTTAAGAGAATAAAGATGAAGAGTTGTTAATGATGGATTGCTCTCCAGCAGAGGGCTGTAGAGCTGGGACATTAAGTAAATTCAATGCTGAGATAAACAGATTTTTAATCAGTAAGGTAATCAAGGGTTATGGGAAAAGGCAGGAAAATGGAGCTGAATATTTTCAGCTCAGTCATGATATCATTGAATGGTGGAGCAGGCTTGAATTAATTGAATGGCCTACTTCTGATCTGGCATCATATAGGCTTATGATGAATGGAACAAGAAGATGCAGGTTGAAATTAATGAAGAGTCCTTTCAAATATAAGGAAACAATTCTTCAAAGACGTCAACTCCATGTTTTAATGTTGTGTCTTCTCCTTTATTGTGAAGATTATTGAGTTGTTTCTTTTAATCAACCTTTTCAGAGATGTTATTACAAATACATCTCTGGAGCAGCTGGGATTTGAACCTAGGCCTCCTGGTTCAGAAGTAGGGACATTACCACTGCACGACAAGAACTCTTATCGAGATATTTGAGTATATCAAAAGGGCTTTGGATGTGCACATCTGCTGCCAGTTTTATGTGGGATGTTTTTCATTATTGCTATTACAAGAGTTCTTTATTTAGAATATTTAGAATGTACATGCCCACATTTTGCACATCTTGTTCTGATTTTGATCAGTTAGTCACCATTACGTTGTTACATTAGCAACAAGCTGATGTTTCTTCTCTGTAGTTCAGGTGCAGTAAGGATATACAGGGCAGCACAGTGGCTCGGTGATTAGCACTGCTGCCTCACAGCGCCAGGGATCCAGGTTCGATTCCACCCTTGTGCAACTGTCTGTGTGGAGTTTACACATTCTCCCTGTGTCTGTGTGGGTTTCCTCCAGGTGCTCCGGTTTCCTCCACAGTCCAAAGATGTGCAGGCTAGGTGGATTGGCCATGCTAAATTGTCCATAGTGTTCAGGGAGGTGTAGATTAGGTGGGTTATAGGGGGATGCTCTGAGAGTCAGTGTGGACTTGTTGGGCTGACAAGCCTGTTTCCACACTGTAGGGATTCTGTGATCTATATTTGCAATTACCCCATTCTTCCAACTCTCACAGTATTTGACCAGTAGTGAATGGTGACAATGTGGGTTGATATCAAGTGTATGAGGTATTTTTGATAACAACAAAAACTTTCTTGCACGAAAGATGGCGGCAAATAAGACGCTCCAGCAGAGCTCCTCTGCTCCACCAATACTGTTTTCTTTCTTCTACTTTTTTCTGTCTTTTCAACTAATGACTTCAACTGACCCAAAGAGGAATGGAGGAGGTGGCGAGCCATGGAGGCGAATTCTGTAACAGTGCAGAAGCAGTCCCGGAGCAAAGACCCGTGAGGGAAAGTTACTCCCAGAATGGAGGCCAACGAGGGGAAGTTAGTCCCAGAATGGAGGCCAGCGACGGGAAGTTAGTCCCGTATGGAGGCCTGTGAGG
>JAHRHZ010000156.1:1105457-1121705 GCA_024137785.1 Ginglymostoma cirratum | reverse complement strand
GGCCAGCGAGGGGAAGTTAGTCCCGTATGGAGGCCAGCGAGGGGAAGGTAGTCCCAGAATGGAGGGCCGCGAGGGGAAGTTAGTCCCATACAGAGGCCAATGAGGGGAAGTTAATCCCATCGCAGAGACCACAAGGGGAATCGAGTCCCAGAGAAAGCTTACCTTGGAGTAGCTGAAAGCCGGTGTGGTGTGGACTGGAGGCTCGGAGTGTAGCTGGGACTGTTGTTGGACTGAGGTCTGGCACTGGTGGTCAGACCACGTGTGGTAGCCCCTGTGCTCAGCTACTGCAATGTAATGTTTGTGTGTAATTTGTTTAATGACTGTAATGACTATCCTTTAAACTATGTCCTATTTCTGTAAAATAATGCAACTACTTTTTTTAAATAGAGATAACAAGCATGGGGCTGGATGAACACAGCAGGTCAGGCAGCATCATAGGAGCAGGAAAACTTGACGTTTCGGGCCTAAACCCTTCATCAGAAATGGGGGAGGGGAAGAGGGTTCTGAAATAAATAGGGAGAGAGGGGGAGGCGGATAGAGGATGGATAGAGGAGAGGATAGGTGGAGAGGAGGCAGACAAGTCCAATTTTAACCCTACTTTTTTTAAATTCCTGTTTTTGTATCTGAGATTTGTACCAAGGTACTTGTACCTAAAACGATGCTGTAGGAGGCGACATTGTAAAACTTTTCACTGTACTCCTGTACATCTGTACTTGAGTACATGTGACAATAAAGGAAATTCCATTCTATCCTAACAAAGAACAAAACACACCAGTGACAAAACATGACAATAATTTATTGTAACTGAATAACATAACTAGTTTAATCTGTCTAACGCTGGTTTAAAATATTAATTTACGAGAATGTGTTTTGCATATTAACAGAATTTATATGAACTGAAGATGAACCCACAATTCCCTTACATTAATAACCAGTACTTCTCAAAATATACATACAGAATGATGGAAATCTCTGTTATCGAATAAAGTACTTAATGATTGGATGGCAGATTGAGGACATGGATAATGGTGTGGCTTTCAGCTTTCAGTTCTGTAAAGCTGGACATCCTAGTCTGTGTTAAGATTCCAATATCTTGGGGCGTGTTCCAGCACAAGACATCGCAGGTTCCACTGTGCATCAGTGATTCCACACACTCCATCTCATTACTTGGTATGCTGTCATCATCGTTAAGATGTTGGAGTAAAAAATCTGTGGGGGAAACAATAAACTGAATAATGAGTCAGCAGAAATGATTAATTTAATCAGGAATTTTCTTTCTAGAAAATGCAACGGAAACTGCAACTAATTCTTATTAAATCTCATCAGGTCACATACCTGTATACCTTCTAGGTTTTAAGTGGCCGAAATCTCCAACCTTCCATTTTGTATTTTGTAAAGTTATTCTACAATTTCTGAGTTTGCTATCTAAATATATGCCTTGTTCTTTGTAAGAATGGTCTTGATTATTATGCTGATAGATTATATTTTCTTCAATCATTCTTTGCAATGGAAGCATTGTGTGCGACTTTCAACAGAAAAGTGAAAGCTGGATGAGTAATGGAGTTCTTAATCTCTTTCTAAAAATCTAATTTCGTTAGAACGTCACATTTAAATTTGTCTGTAATTTACAGCATAAATTCTAAATTTCATCCAAGCAGAGCCATGCCAGATCCCTACTGAGAGAGGCAGATGTTATGTTAATTAAGGAAGACAGCTTAAGCTGTGATTTCTATGTACCTCAGGCTGAGCTAAGATTTTTGTTTCAGACCACATAAATAGAGGCACCTCAGTG
The DNA here is from genome assembly GCA_024137785.1 of Ginglymostoma cirratum. Taxonomy (NCBI): domain Eukaryota; kingdom Metazoa; phylum Chordata; class Chondrichthyes; order Orectolobiformes; family Ginglymostomatidae; genus Ginglymostoma; species Ginglymostoma cirratum. Next base: position 1,119,913 of record JAHRHZ010000156.1, on the reverse strand, counting down.
GCACTTAGCACTGTGTGCGACTTTACACAGACTGCTGACAGCTGGGTAAGTAAGGGAGCTAGATGTTTTTTCTATCTGCATTATGCTCTAGGAATTGGTCTTACTATCCCTACAGAAGAAGAAGCTAGCTATTTGGTATCACTTTAAGTCCTTAAAGTCTATTCTATTCCTATGATTTGAAACAGTATAGAAACTAGTGGTGAGTTTAAAAAGTAAATAACTAAACAAAAAATGAAGTAGTTAATAAAATACACTCAGAATGACACCACAGATGATGTGTCACAGCTATAGAATATGGGAGCTCTTAGGTGCCAGTATGTTCTAGGACAAACACATCTGCAGTAAATGATTGCAGCTTGAGCACTGGCTCAGTATGGATGAGCTGGAGGTGAAGCAAGATACTGCAGTAGAGGAGGGTGTAAGTTACCTGTAAATTTTATTCCATGAGTAGACCACACCCCATGCAAAAAGCCCATACACCCATATTGCATTTGGTCATTGGTCATAAAAAGGATGTTGTGACTCTAAGTGAGGCTGTGAGGCAACCTAAAGGGCCAGAGCCACAACCTTTGCGACTATCGAACAGACCTGAGGCTCTGAAACAAACAGACAAAATGCTGAAGAAACTCAGCAGGTCTGGCAACATCTGTGGAAGGAGAAACAAAGTTAATGATTCTACTGTGATGTGACTCTTCTTCAGAGGATTCATCCTGCTGTGAGATAAGAAATTCCTCTACAAACCTGTCTTAAACTGGCTACTGAGTTCTAAAGAAGGGTCAAACTAGATATTGAAATGGTTGCTCAGTTTTTCTCTCCATGGATATTGCCAGATCTGCTGAGATTCTCCAGCATTTCCTGTGTTTGTTTCAGATTTTTAGTATCTTAATTACATTGATTTTATTTGAGGTCTGAGGTTCTTTCAGATTGTTCAGATGAGATTGGGGGTCTGAAGGGTGGATGAGTTAACTGACCATGACACCAGGTTGCAGGATGCCTATCACATGAGGTATCAAAAGGAACACCGTGGTAGTAGGATAGAATATCTCCAGAATGCTGTGTTCCCTGACTGATGCCAGGGTTTGGACCATCTACCAGGCCAAAAGATGTAGGAGAACTAATTCATTCAGCTCATTGAGTACTGCCTCTGTAATGATAGGAACAGGGACAGATGGATCTCTTTGACTATGAGATCCCTGATTGGGTTTGTTAACCTGGGCTAATCAGGAAGCCGGGGCTGATAGATATAAACAGGAGATTCAGAAGCGGGAAGCTTTGGCCTAGTGGTATTATCCTGGACTGTTAATTCAGAGACCCAGATAATGTTCTGAGGACTTGGGTTTGAATCCCACCATGGCAGATAGTGGAATTTGAATTCAATAAATATCTGGAATTAAGAATCCACCAATGACCGTGAATCCATTGTCAATTGTTGAAAAAAACCATCTGGTTCACGAATATTCTTTTGGGAAGGAAACTGCCATCCTTACCTGGTCTGGCCTACATGTGACTCCAGACCCACAGCAACATGGTTGACTCTTAACTGCCCTCTGGGCAATTAGGGATGGGCAATAAATGCTGCCCCAGCCAGCGATGCCCTCATCCTGTGAATGAATAAAGGAAAAGAAGGTCTCCTCTGGCTGGGTGAGAGCCCTTGTACGGTGCGCATGTCAAAAAAGGGTAACTTGGTGATGGGATACTGGCCTCTTGTGCAGTTATTTCAGCCACCATTCAACGAGATCATTTCACTTCTATTGTTTTATGTAGAATGAAATAAATTGGATGGTAAAGGGACCATAGACATGAAGCTATTAGAATGGTTTTGGGGTAAATTTCCACAAGAAAAAAAATTAGGAGAAGGAGCAACCACCTGAGGTTACTTAAAAAAAGGATCAAGCTTAAAGAAAAAACAGTTAACTGTACTGAGATAACAAGGTGTGGAGCTGGATGAACACAGCAGGCCAAGCAGCATCATAGGAGCAGGAAAGCTTGACGTTTCGGGCCGAGACCATTCATCAGAAAATGAAGGGTCTAGGCCCGAAACATCAAGCTTTCCTGCTCCTATGATGCTGCTTGGCCTGCTGTGTTCATCCAGCTCCACACCTTGTTATCTTGGATTCTCCAGCATCTGCAGTACCTATTATCTCATTTAACTGTACTGGATGGGTGTCAGGAAGCTATGTGATGAGATCTCAAGATGCATTCTATATTCATTGAGAAAGGTATGAATTAAGAGAAAAAAAGCATCAATAAGGAAAATGGCAAAGAATAGTGAGTATGATACACATATGGAGAATGAGACCAAAATACCAGGCCAAAAAGCATTTCAAGTCATTTTCAGATTATGAGGTCAATTTTCACAGTCATCTGAGAATTAGACATTCGTCTGGCTTCATGTCACAACGGTGCCCTCTGCTCTGCCAAACATTGCAGCTTGCTCAGCAGTTAAAATTGACATTATAGCCCTTGTTAAAATTGTCATGGGAAACTCCAAGATGTCTTGGACTACTGCTCACCCAAGCTGAGTCCTTAGAACAGCCTTGAAATCAATTGGGCAGCTCAGGCCATGCCAGGTTTGTAGATAAAGCAATTAAGTTTCAGCTGGTGAATGTATTGTTTGAACACTTCAGTCATTAGTTTTGATTGATTGATTGATTTATTGTCATGTGTACCGAAATACATTGAAAAACTTTGTTTACGTGCAGTACAGGCAGATCACAGCAAGCAAAGAACGTGCAGATCAAAAAGACTTACAGGCATCCAGGTTACATTGCAGGTTACACTATTTTAGGCTAGAGTCCATTCACCAGTCTGATAACGGCTAGAAAGAAGCTGTTCCTCTACCTGCTTCTGCGTGTGTTCAGGCTTCTGTATCTTCTGCCTGACGGAAGAGGTGGTAGGAGGTCATTACCAGGGTGCGATGGGTCTTTGCTGAAGATGGCAACTTTCCGTGTCAGTGAGCCGTGTAATTGGAGTCCATGGATGGAAGGTTGGTTTCCGTGATGGCCTGGGCTGTGCACACCACTTTCTGTAGTTTCTTACGGTCCTGGGCAGAGCAGTTGCCGTACCAGGCCATTATGCACCAGGACAGTATGTTTTTATCAGTGCCTCTGTAGAAGTTGGTGAGGGACATTGTGGACATGCCAAATTTCCCGAGTCACCTGAGGAAGAAGTGGTGTTGTTGTGCCTTCTTGACTGTTGCATTTACGTGGGAAGTCCAGGATAGGTCATTGGTTATTGTTAGTTACTCGAGGAACTTGATGCTCTTCACTCTCTCAACCTCAGTTCCACTGATGTAGATGGCGGCGTGTTCTCCTCCTTTGTTTTTGAAATCAATGATCAGTTCTTTAGTTTTGCCGATGTTAACAGACATTGTTTTCACTGCACCACATCACCAAGCCCTCTGTCTCCATTCTGTATTTTGACTTGTCGTTGTCAGATATCCATCCGACCATGGTGGTGTTGTCAGCAAACTTGTAGATGGTGTTCGTTTGGAATTTGGCAACACAGTTGTCGGTGTACAGGGAGTACAGTAGGGGGCATCCTTGGGGTCTCCAGTATTGAGTGTTATTGTGGAGGAGGTGCAGTTACCTATCCTCACTGATTGTGATCTGTGAGTCAGAAATCTGATGATCCAGTTGCAGAGGGCGGAGCCGATTCCAAGGTCACAGAGTTTTGAGATCAGTCTGGAGGGGATAATAGTGCTGAAGGCAGAGCTGTAGTCAGGGAGCAGGAGTCTGACGTAGGTGTCTTTGTTGCCCAGATGTTCCAGGGATGACTGCAGGGCTAGGGATATGGCATCCTCTAAATCTGTTTTATCGGTGGGCAAACTGTGAGGGATTGAGGCAGTTTGGGAGACTGGAGTCGATGTGGGACATGATCAGCCTCTCAAAGCACTTCATGATTAATGAAGTCAGAGCTATTGGGCAGTAGTCACTAAGGCACACTGCATGTGTTTTCTTGGATACGGGGATGATGGTGATCTTCTTGAAGCAGGTGGGGACTTTGGCTTGTAGGGGTGAGAGGTTGAAGATGTCGGTGAAAACCTCCGTCAGTTGGTCTGGGCAGGATCTGAGTGCTCGGCCAGGGTCATCGTCCGGGCCTGTCCTTTCCTTGGGTCTGCTACCAGGAACATGGATCTGACTGCTGAAGGAATGACTGAGAGAACAGGTGTATCTGGGGCTGTTGGTGCACTCGTTGCTATGCCGGTGGTATTCTGCTCAAACTGAACATGGAAAGCATTCAGCGTGTCCAGGAGGGATGTGTCATTGACCACCATTTTACACTGTTTCATTTTGTATCCTGTATTGTCGTGAGGTGAATTTGATATTCACAGTCAGGGCAATATGGAGTCAGGTAGATTGAATGTTTTAAAAGTAATTTGGGAATATGGGCATTGCTGGCTGGGCTAATGTTTATTTCTAACCCTAGTTGTTATGGTGGCGAGCTACCTTCTGACAATCATAAAATTAAAGAGGTCTACAGCTCAGAAAATGGCCCTTCTCTCCATCGAGTCTGCACTGTTCAAAATAAATCACTCCCACTATTGTAATCCTATATTCCAGCCTTGTATGCCTTGGCATCACAAGTGTACATTTCAATGCCTCTTAAATGTTATTAGGTTTCTATAACCCTCACAGACAGTGAATTCTAGATACCCACCAGCCTCTGGATGAAAACAATTTTCCTCACATCCCCTCTGAAGCTCCTGCCCCTTACCCCTTGGTCATTGAAAAGGGAAGAAGTTTCTTCCTTCAAACCTGTCACTGCCCTTCATAATTTTACACATCTTAATTACATTCCCCCTCAGCCTCCTCTGCTCTAAGGAAAACAATCCCAGTCTGTCCAATCTATTGTCATAACTAAAATTCTGCAGCCCTGGCAACATCATTATAAATCTCCACTGCACCCTCTCCAATGCAATCACATCGTCCTATAATATGGCTTCCAGAACTGCAGACAATACTCTTGTGGCCTAACTTTATACAAAAACAGAAATAGCTGATAACTCAGCAGGATTGATAGCATCATGGGAGAGAAATGAGAACTGACTGTAGCAAGGAAAAAGTTGGTAAGTATGTTGAAGATGGTGGTGGTAGTGGGGTGGGGGGAGTTCAGGGGATGGAGTAAACGATAGGTGAAGATGAAGCCCAAAGAGAAAGAAACACAGGTAGACAGAAAAGGAGTGGATAAAGGTCAGTCTTAGGGAATGAACAGCTATAAATGGGGACTGTTAGTCACTGACAATGGGTTGTTTGTGGTAGCCCATGTGATAGCACGGCTCTGGTGTGTGGGGGTTAGGGTAAGGTGCTCAGGCCCTAAAATTATTGAACTCAATATTGAGTCCAGAAGGCTGCAGGGTCCCTAGGTGGAAAGTGAGATGTCGTTCTTCCGGCTTGCATTGAGCTTCATTTGAGATCTGCAGCAAGGCTGAGACAAAAGTGTTGGCCAGGGTACAAGGTGGTGTGTTGAAGTGGCAGAAAGCTCAGGGTCATTTTTGTGGACAAATTGTATGTGTTCTGCAGAGCGGTCACTCAATCTGCGTTTTGTCTCCCTAGTGTAGAGGAGAACACATTGTGAGCAGTGAATGCAGTCGACTAGATTGAGTGATGTGCAGGTAAATTGCTGTTTCATCCTGAAAGGTGTGACTGTGATCTTGGATAGTGGAGAGGGATTGCATAGGAAGGTGCTGTGGGGCTGTGTGTGTATGTTGAGGGTGGGGGTGATGTTGGGAGTGGACCCAGGGTGCCATCGAGGAAATAGTCCCTGCGAAAGGTGGACCAGGGAGGGAAGGGGACTATGTGTCTGGTGGCATCCCACTGGAGGTGGTGGAAATGGCAGCTAATGATCCTTTGGATGTGGATGCTGATGGGATGGTATGTGAAAACCAGGGGACCCTTTCGCTGTTGAGCTGGAGATAGGTTGGACAAACTTTTTAAACATTTACAGAATAACCTCCCTGCGCAAAGCCTTAGCTAATAAAATCAAGTATCCCATTTGCCCTCCTTACTACTTTATCCACTTGTCCTGCTACCTTAAAGGACAAGTGTATATTCACACAAGGTCCCTCCAATCCAGGGTGCTTCCCAGAGTTCTACTGTTCATCATGTATTCCTTTATCTTGTTTGCCATTTCCAAGGACATCACACCACACTCATCTGGATTGAATTAACTTGTCACTGATGAGCTTATCTGACTTGTACATATATATACTCTTACAATTTAAGGCTATCATCCTCACTATTTACCAACCCATCAATTTTCATATTATCTGCAAATTTATTGATTAACCCTCTTACAATCAAGACTAAATCATTCATATCGATTACAAACAGCAAAGCCCCAAGTACTGATCCCTTTGGGACCTCACTGGACACATGTATCTAGTCAGAAAAAGGACCCCTTCACCATCACCCTCTGCTTCCTGCCACTCAGTCACTTCTGTATCCAATTAAACAATCACCCAAATGGAAATGTATGAAAAGCCTTGCTGAACTCCAAGTCAACTACATCAAAAGCTTTGCCCTCATCCATACACCTGATCAAAATTTTTAAAAATTCAATCAGGTTGGTCAGACAACTTATCAAAACCAAGATGATTATTCTTGATTAATCCATCTCTCCAAGTCTAGTTTAATTCTGTCCCTCAAAATTGTTTCCAATAGTTTCCCCACCACGGAGGTTAGGCTGACTGGCCTGTCATTTCCTGCTCCTGCATTGGTTGTCCAAAAGTCCTCACGCATATCTCATGTGACCCGGAAAGAACTAAAAATGACTGCCATCTCTCCTGTTATTTCCTCCCTTGCCTCACTCAAAAGCCCAGGACTCATTTCATCCAGCTGTGGAAATTTCTCTACTTCTAAGCTTGCCAGACCACTCAGACCTTTTGCTTATTCTAATTTTTTGAAGTATATCACAGTCCTTCCCCTTCATTTCTATACACACGTCACCTCTTGGTAAACACCATACAAAGTATTCATTTAGAACCTGACCTCTGGCTCCATGCACAAATTACCTTAATATCCTTAAGGTTCGTAGGGAGCCCTACTCCTTCCGTGATTATCCTGTCATCCTTAATGTAGAGTCATAGAATCAAACAGCATAAAGCAGGCCATTTGGCCCATTATGTCTATGTGATCAGCAAATACCAAACTACACTAATCTCATTTACCTGCACTTAGACTAAAGCTTACTATGCCCAGGCATTTTAAGTGCTCATCCAGATGCTTCTCAAATGTTGTAAAGTACCTGTCTCCACCACCGTCTCAGGCAGTGCATTCCATATTTCCACCAGCCCGCGGTGACAGAAATTTCCTCAGATCCCCTCTGAACTACTTACTCCTTAACTTCAACTGATGCCCTCTGGTCTTAGACACATTTTCCATGCCAAAAGGTTTATTATGATCTATCCAAATTAGAATCATAGAATCCCTACAGTGCAGAATTTAGCCCACCAAGTCTACGTTTATGCGGTGAGTATAATTCAGTTTCTGTTCAACAGTAACACCCAGGATAATGGAAGTGGGGATTAAGTGATGGTAACAACATTGAATGTCAAGGGACAATGGTTAGATTCTTCCCTGTTGGAGATGGTCATCACCTGACAGTCGTGTGGTTTGAATGTTACTTGCTACTTGTGAGCTCACAGCTGTATACGGTCTTGTTGCATTTGAACATGGGCTGCTTCAGTACCTGAACATTGTGCAATCATCGGTGAACATCCCCATTTCTGACCTTATGATGGAGGGAAGGTCATTGATGAAGCAGCTGAAGATAGTTGAACCGAGGACACTATCCTGAGGAACTCCTGCAGAGAAGTCCTGGAGCTGAGATGACTAACCTCCAACAACCACATCCATTTTCCTTCGTATCAGATACGATTCCAACCAGTGCACGATTTGCCCCCAATATCATTGATTCTAGTTTTGCTAAGGTTCCTTGATGCCACACTCAGTCAAATGCAGCCTTAATGTCAAGGGCTGTCACGCTCACCTCACCGCTGGGATGCAGCTTTGTACATGTTTGAAACAAGGCTGTAAAGCGGTCAGGAGCTGAGTGGCCCTGGCAGAAATTTTCCAGATTGTTGGGTAGATGTTAGTGTTGTAACTGTATTCATAGAATTCCTACAGTTTGGAAGCAGGCCATTTAGCCCATCAAGTCCACACTGACCCTCCAAAGAGCAGTCATCCCAGACCCACCCTCTCCTACCTTTCCCTGCATTTTCTATGGCCAATCCACCTAACCTGCACATCTTTGGACTGTGGGAGGAAAGTGGAGCACCTCGTAGACACAGGGAGAATGTGCAAGTTCCACAAAGTTACCCGAGGCCCCTGGCATTAAGAGGTTGCAGTGCTAATCACTGACCCACCGTGCTGCCGTGGAACAGCTTGGCTAGGGGTGCAGCTAATTCTGGAGCAAAATCTTCAATATTATTGCTGGAATGTCCACAGCCTTTGCAGTACACGGTGTCTCCAACTGTTTTTTGATATTACGTGGAGTGAATAAAATTGGCTGAAGACTAGCACCATCCTGATTTTGAGGTTCCTTCACTGCTGGTGGGACAACCCACAGCAGGTGGACCGCAGCCATTCAAGAAGGCAGCTCACCACCACCTTCTCAAGGGCAACTAGGGATGGGGCAATAAATGCTAGCCAGCCAGCGATGCCCACATCCCATGAATTAATAAAAAAAGCATCTCTGATGGTGGGGGCCACTCGAGCTCACCAAGATGGATCATTCACTTGGAACTTCTGGCTGAAAACTGTTGTGAATGTTTCAGCCTTATCTTTTCTGCTGTCGTGCTGAGCCCCCCATTCATAGAGTTATACGGCACAGAAACAGACCTTTTGGTCCAACTTGTCCATGCTGACCAGATATCCTAAACTGATCTAGTCTCAGTTGCCAGCATTTGGCCCATATCCCTCTAAACCATTCCTATTCATATTCTCATTCAGATGCCTTTTAAATGTTGTAATTGTACCAACCTCTACCACTTCCTCTGGCAGCTCATTCCATACACGCATAAAAAGTTGCCTCTCAGGTCCCTTTTAAATCTTTCCGCTCTCTTAGTAAACCTACCTCCTCTAGTTTTGGACTTTTCACACTAGGAAAAAGACCTTTACTATTCATACCCCTCATGATTTTATAAATCTGTATGAGGTTAGCCCTCAGCTGCCGATGGTCCAGGGAAAATAGCCTCAGCCTATTCAGCCTCTCCCTCTAGATCAAACTCTCCAATCCCAGTGACATCCTTGTAAATCTTTTCTGAACCCTTTCAAGTTTAACAACCTCTTTCCCAAAGTAGGGAGACCAGAACTGATTGCAGCATTCTAAAAGTGGTCCAAACAGTGTCCTGTACAGCTACAACTTGACATCCCAACTCACATACTCAATGCACTGACCAATGAAGGCAAATGTACCAAACACTTTCTTCACTATCTTGTCTATCTGCAACTCCACTTTCAAGGGACTATATACCTGCAACCCTAGGGGTCTTTGTTGGCAACACTCCCACGGCCCTCTGTGGCAAAGCAGGGTAAAGGACTTGTGGACTAGAAGGCAGGACGTTAGAATTTGTTTGTAAAAAACAAATGCCTGTGGGCAGCAGCAGAGGCATAGAGAGTTCTTGAAACTGAGCCATTGTATCAAAAGGCTATAACGTTAGTAGGCAAAACAGCATTTTTACCAAGACAACAGGCTTTTGAATGTAGCCAATTAATTTAAATGAGGCCCTAGATACCAAAGCCAAATTAAATTTAAATCTGAGATAACAAGCATGGGGCTGGATGAACACAGCAGGTCAAGCAGCATCATAGGAGCAGGAAAACTTTATCTCTGATTAAATTTAAATCTGATGGTTTGGACAACATTGGAACAATCCCGATGTAAGAAATTGTAAGAAATTAATCGGTCAACATGGGCATAAATGAAGGGGTATTTGAAAATTGGTGTGAAGTCAACTGTCATCTGTCAAGAGAACAGCTCTCAGCTACAAAAGGAAGAATTTCTGGTTCTCATAGTAAGCACCATCTAAATACAGGTACTATGGCACTCTTAGCTAAAAGTCCTAACACGAATTCGAAGGAGGAAGGTGCTCCTGACTGAAGGACAGTGGAGAAGGCAAAGAACATTCTGGAAGATTTATCCTGACTGTAATTTTGAGAGATTAAATTTTAATTTTTTTTATTAATTGGATTTATATAAGTGTGACTTATATCTATTGGAACAACAAATTATTAGAATTTTGTTTTATATGGGAATAGTTAGTAGTTAAGGGGAAATTGTTCTGTTTGTTAGTAGTTTTGTTAATTTGTCAACTGTTAGATAAATAAATTGTTGATTGTAGACTGACTGTCACGAGTTCATTTTATCTACCTCCCCTCTCCGTGGAGGTGAGAGACAGATTATACTACTTTTCACATTTCCTTCAACAGATTACAAGGCGAGGTGAGCTTCTCTGGGTGTTTCGGTTTTAATTATCAGAGACCTCCTCTCCCCTTTGTAATAGACTGGGGGCTCGAGTACGGGATCTGGCCGGTTCATGTATGGCATCTGAACAGATCTGAATGGATTTGGAGAGATTTGAATGGGGTATAAAGGGTACCAGCAGATTTGAACAGACTTGGAGATTGGTGTCCTAGATCTTTAAGTAGAACTTAAGCGAGAAGTGGAAAATCTGTTTAATTTCAGTTGCTTGTTGTTGGTTCAGTCAAAAGTGGGGAAATGGTTCTTAACATTGCTAAATAGGTTCTGGGGGTTGAAGGTCCTTCCCAAATTTGCCAAGAAAGTTTAGAAAGACAGAGGAAGGATATACTTTTAGAATAGCAAACAGGCTAGATTTGAGTTCAGCCAGGGACAAGAGGAAAGCTGAAATTGTAAAGGAGTTAGTCAAGCATTTAGGTACACCAGAGAAACTGGCAAGTGTAGTGGAGTTAGAAAAAAAATTACATTGAAAATCAGACAATTGGAGTTGGAAGATAAGCAAAAAGGAAAGAAGAGTCAGGGCAGAAGAAAGGGAAAGAATGTTCGAGTTAGAAAAGATGAAATTGGAACTTGAAGCAAAACCACTCCAAGTGGCAGAAGGAAAAGTACGAGATAGAAGTGAAGATGAGCAAACTCATCTTCAACATGTAGCCAACAGCCTGGTAAGGATACACACAAGTATGTCCAAACATTAACAAAATTCAATGAAAAAGGTGTAGAAGTCTTTTTTATTTCCTTTGAGAAATTGGCTAACCAGATGAGCTGGCCAGAGACTTTGGTAAATGTTAGTTCAGACGAAGTTGGCCGGCAGGGCTAGTGAGGTGTTTGCACCGCTGTGAGGCGAAGTGTCAGGAGACTATGAAAGAGTGAAGCAGGGTATTTTTAGTGCCTATGAATTGGTACCAGAAGCACATAGACAGTGGTTCAGAAATATATGGAAGGAACCAGGTCAGACTTAGATCGAGTTTGAAAGAATTAAACAGAGCAACTTCGATAGATGGGTGAAAGCATCAAAGATAGAAAAGACAAATGAGGATCTTAAGAGTTGTTATTCTGCTGAAGGAGTACAAAAACTCATTTCCAGAAGTGTTAAGAACTCATGTTGAGGAATGGAAAATTTAAACAGCGAGAAGAACTACAGAGATTGCAGACGAATATGTGTTAGTGCATAAACTGAAATTTAGCTTCGCAGCAATTTCATTCCATGAGGGATAGACATTGGGAAAAAAGGGAGAAACTTCAATGAAAAACAAAAAGTAGATCACGCTGGGAACAGTTTACCACATGTGATAAAAGAAACCTAGGAAGGTGAAAAAGGGGCAAAAAGCCTCAGGTGTTTCCACTGTAATAAGGTGGGACACATAAAGTCACAGTGCCGGTGGTTTAAGAAAGGTACTGGGGAAAAGGATTGGGTAAAAGAATTTCAACCACTGGGATTAGTTGAGTTAGTGAGGGAAATCCCGAGAGAAGTCAAGAAGCTGTAGGAGAGTGCACAGCCTAGCCATGGGCTGGATAGTAAGACTGCCTGATCTCTTCAAAGACTTCATCTCCATGGGTAAGGTTTACTCAGGTGAACAGGGGGAGAAGGTAAAGCAGTTACAATATTGAGAGATAAGGGAGCTGGTCAGTCTCTAATAGTAACTGATGAAAGTACTTGCACTCCTTCTGAAATATTACCCAAGAGAGCAATAATTTGTGGAATAATGGAGAGATTTAGCATTCTTCCATGTAAGATAAGGTTAGAAAGTCCAATCAAGACTGGGGAAGCGACAGTGAGAGTGATTGAAAGAATGTCTATCCAGGAATACAGTTTGTTCTCGGAAACGACCTAGCAGGATCCACGGTGGGAGTGGAAAAGCCAAAAGAAAACTGATGATTTTAAAGAAAAATACCCTGAAATTTTTTCGGATTTGTGTAGTGACAAGATCTCAGTCATAAGTTGAAATAAGAAGGGAAAACTAAAGAGAAAGACGAAGGAATGGAGGTCCAGTTAGCTGACACTATGTTTGACGAAATGATAAAGGAAAAATCTAAGAAGATAGAGGATCAGACAGAGGTGTTTAGTTCTGAAAGGTTAATGGAGTTACAACAAAAAGATGAGACAATAAAAGATTTATATCATAAAGCCTACTTGGAAAAGGAATCAGAAAATATTTCAGAATGCTATTAACTTAAGGATAAAATCTTAAGGTGGAAATGGAGACCTTGGCAAGTTAGTGCAGAGAAGAAATGGGCAGAAGTTCACCCGATTGTGTTGCCGGTAGTATACAGACAGGAAGTATTGCGGGTAGCACACCGATTACAAAGTAGGAGGTCATCTAGGAGTGAGGAAGACTGACGCTAAGATACAGAAGTATTTCTATTGGTCTGGATTATATAAAGATGTGGTTAAATTTTGCTATCCCTGTCATATGTGTCAAATTGTAGGAAAGCCACAGGCAGGAATAAAACAAGTGCCTTTGATGCCAATTCCCACATTTGAAGAATCTTTCACATGGATTATGATTGATTGTGTAGGTCCCAGACTAAAACCAAAAGTGGGAACCAGTATTTGCTAACCATAATGAGCATGTCTACCAGATTTCCAAAGGCAATTCCATTACGGAATGTCAAGGCAAAAAAGGTTGCGGAAGAGTTGCTTGCTTTCTTTACACATTATGGAGTAGCGAGGGAGATTCAATCATACCAAGGGTCCAAATTTATTGCCAAATTACTTGAGGAAGTCATGGCTAGGTTAGGCATCAAACACTTTAAATCTAGTGCATACCATCCTGAATCCCAGGGAGCATTCGAAAGGTGACATCAGACTCGAAAGATCATGCTGAGGGCATATTGCCAGGATTACCCAAATGATTAGGATAAAGCTATCCCATTTATATTGTTTGCAATTAGAGATGCTCCAAATGAATCAACTCAGTTTACTCCATTTGAATAGATATTCAGACATAAAACAAGAGGGCCTTTAAAATTAATTAAGGAGAAGCTGATGGGTCTGAAGTCAGAGATCTCAAGTTGGATTATGTATCTGAATTGAGAGAAAGATTAAACAGAATAGGTAAATTAACTAGACAACGCCTGAAGGTGGCATAGCATCTAATGAAGCGAGAAGCAGATAAGAGATCAAAAATTTATACGTTTGCCTATGGGGATAAATTCTTGATGCTGTTATCAGGTTTAGTGGTCCCTATCAGATTGAGAGGAAGTTACATCTGGTGGATTAGCTGCTAAAGATGCCACATAGGAAAAAGAAATTATCGGGTATGTCTTGTGAACATGTCGAAACCATACTATGACAGGTAAAGGGAACCAGAGAAAAGGTATTAGTTACTACCACTCAGAGTGAGGAATCAAATCCAAATGATTTGGATTTTGATGTGCCTCAGATTAAATTAAATAATGAGGAAGTCATTAAAGAATAGGATTGGTTGTAAGCTATCTAAACAACAGAGAACTGAATTGAAAGTCTTGTTTCAGAGCTGGGAGGATATACGTAGAAATAGAGTGCAGAGGACCAATACTACTCCATAATCTCTCAAAGAGCTCTGCCAAATGCACCATGTGATTTGTCCACAAATGGCTAAAGATCACTAAGTCATCTATATAAACGGCACAATTAGTGAATCCTGCCACAACACTGTTCATAAGTCTTTGAAATGTGGCTGGCACGTTCTTCATTCCAAAGGATATTATTTTAAATTGATACAGCCCATTGGTGGTTACAAAAGCAGAAACTTCTTTCGCTCTCTCCGACAAAGGTACTAACCACGAAGTAAGTCCAACTTTATGATGTAAATTGAGGTTGACATAGGGAGTGCTGTTCTGATAAAACAACAACCCCTGCAGGCTAAATTCTCTCAAAGAAGCACAAATACATAAGGAAGTGGAAGTGATGCTCCAAGAAGACATCATCGAGCTAAATCAAAGTAAATGGATAACAAGGTGTAGAGCTGGATGAACACAGCAGGTGAGGCTGCATC
>JAHRHZ010000156.1:1056448-1105057 GCA_024137785.1 Ginglymostoma cirratum | reverse complement strand
GATGCAGCCTCACCTGCTGTGTTCATCCAGCTCTACACCTTGTTATCTCAGACTCCAGCATAGGCAGCTCCTACTATCTCAAACTGAATGGAGTTTGCCGATCATGTTGGTTCCCAAACCTGATGGTACTCAATTAGTCTGCATAGATTATCAGAATTCCAAGGCTAGAGGACTGCGTGGAAAAAAGTTAGACAAGCCACTTACATCATAAAGTTGGACTTACTTCGTGGTTAGTATCTTTGTCGGAGAGAGTGAAAGAAGTTTCTGCTTTTGTAACCAGGCTGTATCAATTTAAAGTAATGTCCTTTGGAAGGAAGATCATGCTAGCCACATTTCAAAGACTTATGAACAGAGTTGTGGCAGAATTGACTGTGCCATTTAGATAGATGACTTAGTGATCTTTAGCCATTTGTGGACAAATCACATGGTGCATTTGGCAGAGCTCTTTGAGAGATTATGGAAAGCAAAGTTGGTCATAAATTTGGCAAAGACAGAATTCGCAATGGCGGAAGTGACATTCTTAGGACTCAACATCGGACATGGAAGGATGACACCGAGGAATGTGAACATGAAGGCCATCGATGGAATTTCCAAGACCATCCTTGAAGAAACTGGTGCTACAATTTTTGGGAGTGAGTAGATTCTACAGGAAGTTTGTACCAAACCTTAGTACTGTCGTGACACTGCTAACAGATTTGCTGAAGAAGAACACAAAATTCAGGTGGCAGGAGGCATTTGAGAATTTAAAAGCAGTGTCATCCACTGCACACATTTTAGCCACACCAAATTTCTTGAAACCTTTTAAAGTTGCTACTGACGCAAGGGATGTAAGGGTTGGAACCACGTTGTTACAGGAGGATTATTGTGGAATTGAAAGGCCAATCAGTTACTTTTTCAAAGAAACTCAATATCCATCAGAGAAAAGAGTCAACTGTTGAAAAAGAGTTACTGAGTTTGGTACCGGCCTTGCAACATTTTAATGTTTATGTTGCAAACAATGTATCAGACACTAATGTGTACAATGATTACAATCCGTTAACATTTTTGGAAAGATTTAGAGATAAGAATGCCAGACTATTTCATTGGAGTCTTATGTTACAAGTGTTCAATTTACCGATTGTACATGTTGTGGGTCGTGAAAATATTATTACGGATGCATTATTGCAGGTTTAAATGGTAAATGTGTATATAAGATATAAGAAATGGGAGTGTTCAATGTTTTATATATAGAATAACTATGAAATGTGTAACTCTAGATTAATGACCAGTGTATCTAGTAATAATGGCGCTAAGATTTAGAAAATAAAACTGAAGGCTTTTTTTCATAATGATGGTTCATTTTTTCTTAAGGGGAGGTGTGGCAAAGTCGGGAGTAGTACTTGTGGACTGGAAAGCAGGACATTAGAATTTGTTTGTAAAATGATGGAGGGGAGGATTTCATGGTCCCTTTAAAAGATGATGTGTTTTTTTAGGTTGGAGATTTAAAGAAGTCTGTAGGCAGCAGCAGATGCACAGCGTTCTTGAAACTGAAACATTGTATCAAAATGCTGGTGCACAAAGCAGCATTTTTACCAAGACAACAGGTTTTTGAATTTAACCAATTAATTTAAACCAGGCTGTAGATACCAAAGTGCAATTAAATTTAAATCTGATGGTTTTGACAACCTTGAACCAATCCAATTGTAAGAAATTAATAGGTCATCATGGGTACAAATGAAGAGGGCATTTGAAAATTGGTGTGAGAGTCAACTGTCATCTGCCAAGGGAACAGCTCTCAGCTACAAAAGAATCACTGGTTCTTACAGAAATCTCTAAGCTCTCACAGTAAGCACCATCTAAATTAAGGTACTATGGCACTATTAGCTAATATTCCTGACACAAATTCGACAAAGGAAGACTTATCCTGACTGTAATTTTGGGAGATTAAGTTTTAATTTTTTTTAATTATTAATTTGGTTTGTATAAGTGGGACTTCTACATATTGGAACAGCATACCATTTTCAATTTGTTTTATTCGGGAATAGCTGGTGGTTAAGGGAGAATTGTTCAGTTTGTTAGTAGTTCTGTTCACTGTTAAGATTTAGATAAATAAACTGTTTCTTGCCGATTGTAGAGTGACTGTCAGGAGCTCATTTTATTTCCCCTTCCTCTCCTTTATAACAGATTGGGAGATGAGAGACAGGTTATACCACTTCACACATTTCCTTTAACAGATTACGAGGTGAAGTGAGCTTCTCTGGGTATTTGAATTTTAATTATCAGAGAGGTATCAACCTCATTGTCTCATGGTGATACCTACCATTAACTGATTAACTCCTGACCTGATTTGCCTTACCAAAGTGTAGCACCTCACCTTTACTTAATTTGAACTCCATCTGCCAATTCTCAGCCCATCTGATCAAGGTCCCACTGTACTCCAAGATAACCTTCTTCACTATCAACTACACCGTCTTATTTCGGTGTCATTTGCAAACTTACTAACCATCCCTCCTATATTCGTATCAAAATCATTTATATAAATTAAGAAAAGCACTCATTGAGGATGTTGCTATTTGGTAAGCCTCTTCCTCCACTGAGTCACTTAATTATCCATCACCATTCATAACTGGATGTGGCAGGACTGCAGAGCTCAGATTTCATCCATTGGTTGTGGAATCACTTCGTCCTATCACTTGCTGCTTATGCTGTTTGGTAGCTTCACTAGGTTGACACCTCATTTATAGGTATGCCTGATCCTGCTCCTGGCATGCCTTCCTGCACTCTCCAACGATCTCCTGACATGATGATATTGGCCAGGGTAGGTGATATGTCAGATTGTGGGGTTACAGACTGTGTTTGTGTATGACTCTGCTGCTGCTAATGGCCAACAGTGCCTGATGAATGCTCAGCTGTGAGTTGCTAGATCTGTTAAAATTCATTCAACTCAGTGAAAGTACCACACAGCACAATGGAGGTTATTATCAATATAAAGGTGAGACATAGTCTCCACAAAGACTGTGTGGTGGTCACTCTTATTTATACTGTCATGGACAGGCTCATCTGAGCAAGAGACCAAGTACGCTTTTCCTTCTTGTTGGTTTTGCCACCATCTGCTGCTTGCTTGATCATTTCAGATGGTATTCAAGAGTCAACCACATTGCTGTGGATCTGTATTCTCATATAGGCCAGAATAGGTAAGGACAGTTTCCTTCCTTTAAGGATTAAAGAACCAAGTGAGTTCAACAATTGGCAATGGTTTCATGTTCATCATCAGACTGTTCATTTGATGTTTTGTTGGAATCAAATTCCAAAATCTTCCTGGGTCCTTAGAACATTTTCCAAGTCTCTAGATTAGTTGTCCAGTGTTAATACCATTGCACCATGCCTCCCGCTCTTGAGACCTTGTTGAAGCAGAGTATTCTTGGGTACAAGGTGTTCAGAAAAGATAGAAAAGGGAGGAATGCAGGAGGGGTAATAGTGTTGATTAAGGAGAGCACTGCAGTGCTAGAGAAGGAAGATGTCTTAGAGGCTTCAAGGATAGAAAAATACCAAAGAACTGCAGATGCTGGAAATCAGAAACAAAATCAGAAATTGCTGGAAAAGCTCAGCAAGTCTGGCAGCGCCTGCAGCGAGAAAGCAGGGTTAATGTCTCAGGTCCAGTGACCCTTCTTCAGAATATTCTGCTTTTCCCTTCAAGTGTAGAGTCAGTTTGGCTGGATCTAAGGAACAATAAAAAAGTACAATTACATTGTTCAGTGTAGTCTATAGACCACGAACTAGTGGAAAGGATATAGAGGATCAAATATGCAGGAGATTACAGAAAAATGTCGACATTATAGCGTGGTTATAACAGAGGACTTTACTTGCCAAAATACAGACTGGGATACTGGTCATATAGGGACAGCAGTGGGTAAGTATTTCTGAATTGTTTCAAGGAGAGTTTCCTACAGCAGTATGAATCTAGACCAATAAGGAAGGATGCATTTGCTGAACCTAGTCTTTGGAAATGTTGGTGGGCCAAGTAGATCAAGTGTCAAGCGTGAGCATTTAGGAGACAGTTACCATTGTATCCTTAGGTTTAGGTCGAAGGGGAAGAATGACATTAGTCAATCCAGAGTGAGAAAAATCAGACATCTAACATCAATGGAACAACAATGGAACTGAGTCAGATATTTAGGAAAAGTTAAAGGGAGAAGCAGCAGCTGAACAGTGGAGCAAAAGTATTGTCAGGATATGGCCAGCCACTGTAGTCCAGTCAGCTTAAGTTCAGTAGCACGGAAGTTTCTCAGAAACAGTTACTCAGGATAGAGATAGTTGTCATATCGAAAAGGTGGTTTGATTAGGAAGAGTCAGTGTAGATTTCTAAAGGGGAATTTGCATTTATCCAATTTGCTGGACTTTTTTACATGAGGTAAAAAACAGAAGCGATGTGGTTTTTTTTTCTTTATTCATTCACGGGATGAGGGCATTGCTGGCTAGACAGCATTTATTGCCCATCTCTAATTGCCCAGAGGGCAGTTGAGAGTCAACCACATTGCTGTGCGTCTGGAGTCACATGTAGGCCAGACCAGGTAAGGATGGCAGTTTCCTTCCCTAAAAGACATGAGTGAACCAGATGGGTTTTTCCCCTGACAATTGACAATGGATTCATGGTTATCTTTAGATCCTTAATTCCAGATATTTTATTGAATTCAAATTCTACCATCTGCCATGGTGGGATTTCAACCTAGGTCCACAGAATGTTACCTGGGTCTCTGGATTAACAGTCCAGCAATAATACCACTAGGACATCACCTCCCCCCTATTTAACACTGTTAAAGTAGTATATTTGGATTTCCACAAGGCACTGAATTTAGTACCATAACAGACTTGTAAGAAAAGCTCTTGACCATGGAATAAAAGGAAGAGTAGCAAGGTGAATCCAAAATTGGCTGAGTGATAAGAATGGGAGTCATGGACAATATATGTTGTTTGGGCTGGGGGAAGGTTTGTTGTGGTGTTCTACAGGGGTTGGTACTGGAACCCTCGATTTTCCCCGTATATATTAATGATCTAGATCTTGTTGTATGAGGGATAATTTCAAAGTTTATGGTTGAAACAAAATTTGGCAACATTTTAAACTAAAAGTAGGCATATTTCAGGAAAGTGTAGAAGCGGTAGGGTAATGATAGTAGGGGATTTCAATTTCCCTAATATTAACTGGGGGTCCACAGTTTGAATGGTTTAGAGGGAGCAGAATTCTAAAATGCATCCAAGACAGTTTGGAAACCAGTACGGAGAAAGCCCCACAACAGAGGTAGCAGTCTGGACTTAAGGAAATAAAGTTGGGTAAGTGGTTGAAGTATCAGTGGGGGAACATTTTGCAGACAGCAATCATAAGACCAGAAGATACAGGAGCAGAATTAGGCCATTTGGCCCATTAGATCTGCTCCATCATTCCAATATATCTGATATGTTTCTCAACTCCATTTTTCTGCCTTCTCCCCCTAACTCTTGATCCCCTTACCAATCATGAACCAATCTATCTCCATCTTAAATACACTCAGTGACTTGGCCTCCACAGCCCTCTGCAGCAATGAGTTCCACAGATTCACCACCCTCTGGATGAAGAACTTCCTCCTCATCTCTGTTCAAAAGGGTCGTGCCTTCACTCTGAGGCTGTGCCCTTGGGTCCTAGTCTCTCCTACTAGTGGAAACATTTTCTCCACATCCACTCTATCCAGGCCTCTCAGTATTCTATCAGTTTCATTCAGATTCCCCCCATATCTTTCTAAATACTATTAAGTCTGGACCCAGAGTCCTCAGCCACTCCTCATATGACACCCTTCCTTCCAATGCAATCACATACTTCCTTAGACACATACTTCCCAAAACTGTTCACAATATTTCAAAAATGACCTGTCCACAGCCTTATACAGCCTCAGCAGTACATCTCTGCTTTTCTAGGCCTTTAGAAACGAATGCCAACATTGCATTTGCCTTCCTAATTGCAAACTGAACCACTGTTAACCTGAAAAAAATCTTGAACTAGGACTCCCAAGCCCCTTTGTGCTTCAGATTTCTGAAGCCTTTCCCCATTTAGAAAGTAGTCTATGCCTCTATTTTTCCTACTAATGTGCATAATCTCACATTTTCTCACATTGTATTCCATCTGTCACTTCTTAGCCCACTCGCCTACCATGTCCAAGTCCTTCTGCAGCTTCCCTACTTCCTCAACACTACCTGCCCCTCCACATATCTTCGTGTCATCTGCAAACCCAGCGAAAATGCCCTCACTTCCTGTGTTCGGATCATTAATGTATAATGTGAATAGTTCCGGTCCCAACACCAACCCTGCGGAACTTCACTCGTCACTGACAGACATCCTAAAACAGCCCCCTTTATCCCTACTCGCTGCCTTCTGCCAATCAGCTAATCTTCTATCCATTCTAGTACCCTATCCTGAATGCCATAGGGCTCTTATCTTAATTTGCAGCCTCCTGCACAGCACCTTATCAAAGGGCCTTGTTGAAATTCAGATGGATCACGTCCACCTCCTCTCCTTTGTCTAACTTGTTCATTACGTGCTCAAAGAATTCTAATAGATTTGTCAGGCATGAGGTCCCTTTATGAAGACATATGGACTCAGCTCTATTTTTCTACGCACTTCTGAGTACTCTGCAATCTCATCCTTAACGATGGACCCTAAAATCTTACCAACGACCGAGGTCAGGCTAATGACCTATAGTTTCCTGTCTGCTGCCATGCTTCTTTCTTAAACAGGGGCTGACATTCGCCATTTTCCAGTCCTCTGGGACCCTCCCTGACTCCGGTGATTAGGAGATAGCAAGAACTGCAGATACTGGAGTCAGAGTCAATACAAACACAAGTTCTGAGGAAGGATCACCAGACCCAAGACATTAGCTCTGATGTTATCTTCACAGATGCTAACAGAACTACTCAGCTTTTCCGAGATAACAAGCATGGGGCTGGATGAACACAGCAGGTCAAGCAGCATCATAGGAGCAGGAAAACTTGCCAATGTGGTATACTGCATCCGCTGTACCCGTTGTGGCTTCCTCTACATCGGGGAAACCAAGCGGAGGCTTGGGGACCGCTTTGCAGAACACCTGCGCTCAGTTCGCAACAAACAACTGCACCTCCCAGTCGCGAACCATTTCAACTCCCCCTCCCATTCCTCAGATGACATGTCCATCCTGGGCCTCCTGCAATGCCTGTTTTTCCTCTCACCCCAAGCCACACCCCCATCTCCTATCTACTAACATCATCCCGCCTCCTTGACCTGTCCGTCCTCCCTGGACTGACCTATCTCCTCCCTACCCCCCTACCTACACTCACCTTTACTGGCTCCATCCCCGCCTCTTCGACTTGTCTGCCTCCTCTCCACCTATCCTCTCCTCTATCCATTCTGTATCCGCCTCCCCCTCTCTCCCTATTTATTTCAGAACCCTCTTCCCCTCCCCCATTTCTGATGAAGGGTTTCGGCCCGAAAAGTCAAGTTTTCCTGCTCCTATGATGCTGATTGACCTGCTGTGTTCATCCAGCCCCATGCTTGTTATCTCGGATTCTCCAGCATCTGCAGTACCTTTTATCTCTGATACTCAGCTTTTCCAGCAACTTCTGTTGTTGTTTCTGATTTATAGCATCCGCAGTTCTTTCGGTTTTTACCCCTGTTCAAAAGGTAGGGAGGTAGAAGACAGGAAATTATAGACTGGTTAGCCTGACATTAGATGTTAGTACTAGATGAGACCACTATTAAGGATGAGACTGCGGACTTCTTGGACATGCATGGTAAACTGGGGCTTAGTCAGCACAGCTTCGTCAATGGGAGGTTATTCCTGATAAATCTGTTAAAATTCTTTGAGGTAATGAGGAAGTTTGACAAAGGAGAGCCATTGGACATGAACTGTTTGGATTTCCAGAAGGCCTTTGACACGGTACCATGCAGGAGGCTGCTAAATAAGATAACAGCCTCAGGGTGTAAGGGACAAGGGCATGGATTTCTTTATTCATTCACGGGATGAGAGCATCACTGGCCAGGCAGCATTTATTGCCCATCCCTAATGCCCAGAGGGCAGTTAAGAGTCAGCCACATTGCTGTGAGTCTGGAGTCACATATAGGCCAGACCAGGTAAGGATGGCAGTTTCCTTCCCCAAAGAACATTAATAGAGGATTGGTTGATTGGCAGAAGGCAAAGAGTGAGGTGAAGGGGTCTTTTTCAGGATGGGAGCCATTGATTCAATGGTAGGAAGCAGAGGGTGATGGTTGAGGTTGTTTCTTGGACTGGTGGCCTGTGACTAGTATGCCACAGGGGTCAGTGCCGGACCTTTGTTATTTGTTATTTACATAAATGACCTGGATGTAAATGTACAAGGCAGGACTACTAAATCTGTGGATTATACAGTTGTATAAGTAATTGGTGAGGTTGCACTTGGAGTATCGTGTACAGTTTTATACCCTGTTATAGGAAAGACATAGTTAAACTGGAAAATGTGCCAAGAAGATTTACGAGGATGTTGCCAGGACTAGTGGGCCTGAGTTATAGGGAGAAGTTGGCCAGGATAGGACTTCATTCCTTGGAATGTAGGAGAATGAGGGGTGACCTTATTGATGCCCCTCATGATTTTACATATTTTCTTTTTCTCAGGGATGAGGAATTGAAAACTAGAGGGCATAGGTTTAAGGCAAGAAGGGAAAGATTTTAGAAGGACCTGAGGGGCAACTTCTTTATGGAGAGATTGGTGCTTATATGGAATGGGCTGGTATCTACCTGGCAATGTGGAAAATTGCCCAGGTATGCCCTGTACACAAAAAGCAGGACAAATCCAACCCGGCCAATTACCGCCCAAACAGTCTACTCTCAATCATCAGTAAAGTGATGGAAGGTGTCACCAACAGTGTTATCAAGCAGCACCAGCTCATCAATAACCTGCTCAGTGATGCCCAGTTTGGGGTCTGCCAGGGCCACTCAGCTCCTGACCTCATTATAGCCTTGGTTCAAACATGGACAAAAGAGCTGAATTCCAGAGGTGAGGTGAGAGTGACAGACCTTGATATCACGACTGCATTTGACTGAGGGTGACATCAAGGAGCCCTAGCAAAACTGGAATCAATGGATATCAGGGGGAAAACTCTCCGGTGGTTGGAGTCACATCTGACACATAGGAAGATGGTCGTGGTTGTCATTCATCTCAGCTCCAGAACATCTATGCAGGAGTTCCTCAGGGTAGTGTCCTCAGCCTAACCATCTTCAGCTGCTTTATCAATGACTTTCCCTCCATCATAAGGTCAGAAGTGGGGATGTTTACCGATGATTGCACAATGTTCAGCACCATTCGTGACTCCTCAGATACTGAAGCAGTCCATGTTCAAATGCAACAAGATCTGGACAATATCCAGACTTGGGCTGACAAGTGGCAAGTGACATTCACACCACAGAATTGCCAGGCTATGACCATCACCAATAAGAGACAATCTAACCACCACCCCTTGACATTCAATGGTGTTACCATCACCGAATACCCTACCAACAACATCCTGGGGGTTATCATTGCCCAGAAACTCAACTGGCATGACCACATAAACACAGTGGCTACAAGAGCAGGCCAGAAGCTGGGAATACTGCAGTGAGTAACTCACTCCTGACTCCTCAAAGTCTGTCCACCATCTACTAGGTACAAGTCAGGAGTGTGATGGAATATTCCCCACTTGCCCCAACAAGAAGCTTGACACCATCCAGGGAAAGCAGCCCGCTTGATTGGCACTACATCCACAAGCATCCACTCCCTCCGCCACCGACGCTCAGTAGCAGTGCATACTATCTACAAGATGCACTGCAGAAATTCACCAAAGACCCTGAGACAGCTCCTTCCAAACCAACAACCACTTCCATCTAAAAGGAAAAGGGCAACAGACATATAGGAACACCATCACTTCCAAGTTCCCTTCCAAGTATCTCACCATGTATATCACCATTCCTTCACTGTCGCTGGGTCAAAATTCTGGAATTCCCTCCCTAATGGCATTGTGGGTCAACCCACAGCAGGTGGACTGCAGCATTTCAAGAAAGCAGCTCGACACCACCTTCTCAAGGGCCACTAGAGATGGGCACGAACTGCTGGCCAGCCAGCAACACCCACATCCCACAAATGAACAGAAAAAAAACTTTAATGCCAGGAGTGTAATGGGTAAGACTGATGAGTTAATGGTGTGGTTTAACATATGGCAGTGTGAATATACCAAATATTTTTGCCATCACAGAAATATGGCTGAGGGAAGGTCTGGACTGGCACCTCAACATTCCGGGGGAACAGGATCATTACGTGAGGCACATATGAGTGTAAAAAGGGTGCTGGTGTAGCACTATTAATTAAGGAGACAATTACTGCAATAAGGAAAGATAATATCTTGGAAGGCTCCTCAAACAAGGCTTCATGGGCACAACCTGATAATATTAAAGAGACAATTACTATACTGGGAACAAAAGTAGAAGTTGCTGGAAAGGATCAGCAGGTCTGGCAGCATCTGTGAAGAGAAAATCAGAGTTAACAGTTTGGGTCCGGTAACCCTTCCTCAGAACATATGGTAGCTGAGAAACGTTGGTTTCTCTGCAGAAAAAAAGGGACGGGGGTGGGTTAGGGAGTAAACGATAGGATAGAACCCAAAGAGAGAGAACAGCAGTTGAATAGACAAAGGAGTTGCTAATGATCTGGCCAGGAGGGTGATGTACTGGGAGTGTATAACAGGCCCCCAAACAGTCAGCAGGATATAGAGGAGCAAATATGTGGCCAGTTCATTCAGGTGTGTAAGAGTAATAATGGGGTAATTAGCCTACAGGATTTCAAGTTTCCCAACATAAATTGGGATAGTCATAGTGTTAAGGGTTTAGAGGGGGCTGATTTCTTGAAATGTATCCAGGGGAGGTTTTGTATCAATACATAGAAGGCCCAATAAGGGACTGCACAGTGCTGGATGTGATTCTGGGGAAAGAAGTCAGACAAGTGTTCAATGTTGCAGTGGGGGAATACTTTAGTGATAGCAACAACAACGCGGTACGGTTCAATTTTTTTCTGGACAAGGAACAAAATGGCTTGCAGGAGATGGCTTTTGATTGGGGGAAGCCCTTGTCATTAAAATAAAAACAGGATCTCGCTACAGTAGACTGGGAACAGTTCATTGCGGATAAGTTTACAGCGAAACAATGGGGACATTCAACAAAGACCTAGGGAAAGTACAGGTCCAACATGTTCCCTTTAGAGGGAAACATAGGAGCAATAAGTTCAAAGAACCCTGGCACTAGCTAAAGAAGAAGGATGGGCAATTAGCAAGTCTAAAGTCAGGGAGAAGCCTAACATATTTTATAACTAAAGGGAAGAGGTTAATCAGAGAAAGAGACAGCAAGAACTGCAGATGCTGGAGTCAGAGTCAATACAATGAGGAGCTGGAGGAATACAGCAGGTCAGGCAGCATCAGAGGAGCAGGAAAGTCAATGTTTCAGGCCTAGACCCCTCATCAGGGAATAACCAGGGAATTAGCTGGGCTCACAGCGACCTAGGGAGAAATTTTTATGTGGAGGTGGAGGACATTGGCGAGTGTTAAAAGACTACTTCATACCTGTCTTTACTTAGGGGAAGCAAGTTATAGATACATAATTCAAGAGTATGATGTACTGAGGTTCTTGAGTAGTTTCATACAAATCTCCAGGTTTTTCTCCCCCCCTTTATTCATTCATGGAATGTGGTTGTCACTGTTGAGGCAGCATTTATTGCCTAGAGGGCAGTTCAGAGTCAACCACATTGCTGTGGGTCTGGTGTTACATGTAGGCTAGACCAGGTAAGGATGACAGTTTCCTTCCCAAAAGGGAATGAGTGAACCACAGGGGTTTTTCCAACAATCAACTCATGGTTATCATTAAATTCTTAATTCCAGATATTTGTTGAATTCAAATTCCACTATCTGCTGCAGTGGGATTTGAACCCAGGACCCCAGATAATGATCTGGGTCTCTGGGTTAACAGTTCAGCAATAATACCACTAGGCCATTGCCTCCCCCTATGGGGGAAGTTGTATACCAGGCTGCTGTTGGAAATGAGGGAGGAAATCGTGAGGGCTCTGATGAAAATTTTTAATTCCTCTCTGGCCACAGGGGAGGTGCCAGAGGACTGGTGTACAACTAGTGTGGTTCCAATTCTCAAGAAGGGCAATAGAGAAGAGTTGGTGGTTATAATTAATGGGCAGATTAGTGGCAGATGCAATTTAACTGTGATAAGTTTGAGCTGAAGCACTTTGGAAGAAGTAACAAGACAAGCAATTACCCAATGAATGATGGGACACTAGGAAGCTCAGAGGAACAGAGGGATCTTGCGATGCTTGTCCACAGATCCCTGGATGTGGCAGTGTATATAAATCTTGTAGTTAAAAAGGCAAAGGGATCATTCGTCTTATCAGTCAAGGCACAGATTATAGGAATAAGGAGGTTATATTGGAACAAAAACAGAAGTTGCTGGAAATGCTCAGCAGGTCTGGTAGCATCTGTGAAGAAAAAACCAGAGTTAACATTTCAGGTCTGGTGACCAAGTTCTGAGGAAGGGACACCGGACCCGAAACGTTAATTCCGATTTTTCTTCACAGATGCTGCCAGACCTGCTCAGCATTTCCAGCAACTTCTGTTTTTGTTTCTGATTTACAGCATTCCAACTTTCAGCCAGCACCCACCTACACCTGGCTCCTCCCTTCTCTTCCTCGACATTTCTATTTCCATTTCTGGGGATAAACTGGTCACCGACTTCCACTACAAATCCACCGACTCTCACAGGTACCTCAATTACACATCCTTACACTCTGCTTCCTGTAAGGATTCCATTCCATTCTTCCAGCTTCTCCATCTCTGTCAACTTGTTCTGATGATGCCATCTTCTACACTGGGGTCCTCAGAAACGTTCACCTTTTTCCTCAACCGAGAACTCCTCATTACCATGGCTGACAGGGTCCTCAGCCTTGTTCAATCCATTATGAAACCTCTTCCCATGCCCCTTCTCTTCCCTCCCACAACAGCAATAGGTTTCCTTTGTCCTTACCTACCATTCCACCAGCATCCATATCCAAAGGATCATTAGCCACCATCTCTACCACCTCCAGAAGGATGCCACCACCACAGGGGGAGTCAATGGCCTAGTGGTATTATCGCTGGACTGTTAATCCAGAGACCCAGATAATGTTCTGGGGGCCCGGGTTGAAATCCTGCCATGGCAGATGGTGGAATTTGAACTCAATAAATAAATATCTGGAATTAAGAATCTAATGATGACTGAGAGTCTATTGGGGGAATCCCATCTGGTTCACTAATGCCCTTTAGGAAAGGAAACTTCCATCCTTACCTGGTCCAGCCTACATGTGACTCCAGACTCACAGCAATGTGGTTGACTCTTAACTGCCCTCTGGGCAATTAGGGATGGGCAATAAATGCTGCCTGGCCAGTGACGCCCTCGTCTTGTGAATGAATAAAAGGGAAAAAACAACACATATTCCCCTCCCCTCTCTTGTCAGCATGTGCAAGCACCATTCCTCCCAGGACACTCTGGTCCACTCTTCCTCCATTCCCAACAGCCCTCATAGCCCCGCAGCACCTTCCCCTGTGATCGCAGAAGGTATAACACCTGCTTGTTTACTACCTTCCTCCTCACCATCCAATGCTTCAGACACACCTTCCAGGTGAAGCAGTGGACGAATGTGAAGTGACACATTTTGGAAGGTCAAGTACAGGTGGAAACTGTAAAGTGAATGGCAGAACCCTTAGGAGTGTTGATATGCAGAGGGATCTGGGTGTGCACGTTCTCAGTTCACTGAAGGTGGCAGTGCAGATAGATAAGGTAGTAAAAAAGGCCTATGGCGTGCTTGCCTTCATTGGAAGGGGCATTGAGTATAAGGAGAGGCAAGTAATGTTGCAGTTTCATAGAACTTCAGTTCGGCCACACTTGGAATATTGTGTACAGTCTGGATGTGGATGCTTTGGAGAGGGTACCGAAAAGGTTTACCAGGGTGTTGCCTCGTATGGGACATTTTAGCTATGAAGAAAGATGGGATAGACTGGGTTTGTTTTCACTGGAACGCAGTAGATTGAGGGGTGACCTGATAGAAGTTTACAAGATTGTGAATGGCAGGCATAGAGTATAAAGTATGAGGGCTTAGAGGGCCAAAAGGCCTGTTACTGTGCTGTATTATTCTTTGTTCTTTGGTTTACCTGCATTTCACTCAATCAAGTCTACTGTAGTCACGTTCACAATGTGGTCTCCTCTACACTGGGGAGATGAAATGTAGACAGGAATACCTAAGTTCTGTCCATAAAAATATGCCAGGCTTCTAACTGTCTCCCACTTCAACACACCACTGCGTTCTCTGGCCAATCTTTCTGTCTTAGGCTTGCTGCAGGGCACCAGCAAGGCTCAGTGCAGGCTGTAAGAATAGCATTTGAGGAATCTGCAGTGTAAACACCTCTTAAATTCTTTAGCCACATTAGCCACAAACTCTCAAGATTTTCTTGATTACTCCAAACCCTTCACCTATTGTAACATCTCAATGACTCTTGGTTACATCTTTTCCATTGCTTAATGTATTAAATATAACTGCGGCTCAGTGGTTAGCACTGCTGCTTTGCTGTGCTAGTGACCTGGGTTCAATTCTACCCTTGGGCTACTGTCTGTGTTGAGTTTGCATGTTCTCCCTATGTCTGTGTGGGTTCCCTCTGGTTTCCTCCCACAGTCCAAAGATGTGCAGGTTAGGCGCATTGGCCATGCTAAATTGCCCATAGTGCTCAGCCATGTGCAGCTGAGGTGGGTTGTAGGGAAATGGGTCTGGGTGGGATTCTCCAAGGGTCAGTGTGGACTCGTTGGGATGAAGGGCCTGTTTTCCCACTGAAGGGATCCTATGATGATAAATTATGGCTACACTTCATAAGTATTTGATTAGCAGTAAACCAATCAAGATGTCTGATTTATATATATGTTTCTTTTTATATCCTCAGTAGATGGACGCCAAAATATTGTATAAATAAAGTACAATGGTGTGGGACATCACCGGTTGCCTTTGAGTTACACAGAAGACTCATCTCATTTAAAAAGATAGCCCTCTACAGGAACTGACTATGCCCCTGAATTTGAAGATTAAGACGTACCCTGCTGATATGATCTCCAAAACCTAGGCTTCACTGACTGGTGAACATGGTCAAGCGTCTTCCCATTGGATTCACATCACTGGTGCTGGAGCCTTAAATCCTACCGACTCGACCTGATAGATTGGACATCAGAACCCTTTGTGGATAGGGAGGTATACAAGGAGCTGTGGGAACTAAAAGGTGGGAAGGAAAATCAATTTTAAATGAGTCAAATACGTTACCAAAAAGGAAAACAGACATCTGTACAGAAAATGAGACAGAATGCTCCATTATATGTGGCTGTCAGACTGTTGTAACAGCTGAAGAAATTTTCTCATGGGGCTAAAGAAAGGAGAACAGTTCTTGATTGTTGAAAGGAAGTGTAATGAGTGAGATGAGAGGAGCACACTATGTCTCTCTAATCCCATTATTTCATGGGTTGTAACATAAAAGTTAATGTTTGATGCAATATTGACATGGCCAATTAATGTTCCATCAATATTATATTTAGAATAAAATGATTCAACCAGGATTATTTCATAAACAACAAAACTATGATTTTTCTGTGAAAACAAGTCTTGTTCAGCAAAAAGGCAAAGCTATTTAGCATACAGTTTCAAATGAAAGGATAAAAATCTGCCATTTGGAATACCCTAACTGTATTTGAACACTGTACAATCCTTGTGGTGACAGAGTCCTGTGTTTGCAGTGAGGACACTCTCCAAGGTGTTGATTGGCTCGTTCATTGTGCTAAATGTAATAGATTTCAAATAAATTAGCAACAAAAATCTGGACATCCATGAGTTGCTGAATCATACTCCAACACAATCTACAAGCTTATGGCCTGGTATATCCCCATCTCCGTCATTTCCATAAATCCAGGAGATCAACCTCGGTTCAATGGAGAGTGCAGGAGGGCATGCCAAGAGCAGCATGAGGTATACCTAAAAATGAGATGTCAACATAGGAAGCTATAAAACTGAGATAACACAGTGTGGAGCTGGAGGACCATAACAGGTCATGCAGCATCAGAGGAGTAGGAAAGTTGATGTTTCAGGTCGGGAGCCTTCTTTTTTCTGAAGAAAGGTCCCGACCCGAAACATCAACTTTCCTACTCCTCTGATGCTGCCTGGCCTGCTGTGTTCCTCCAGCTCCACACTGTGTTATCTCTGACACCAGCATCAGCAGTTCTTGCTATCTCTGAGTAAGCTACAAAACTGGACTACTTGTACACTAAACAGCATAAGAAGAAGTGATAGACAGAGCTAATCACACAAGTCATAAATGGTGCTGGGCAATTAAATAACTGACTGGAGGGAGAGGACTCCACAAATATTCCCATCCTCGATGATGAGGGAGCTTGCACATTCGTGCATAAGATAAGACTGAGACATTCACAGCAATCATCAGAGAAGTGCTGAATGGATGATCATTCTTGGCCTTCTCCAGTATCCCCCGTATCAGAGATGCCAATCTACAAACAGTTTGATTCACTCCATTTGAAATCAAGAAATGGCTGAAAGCATTGCAAAATGCAAAGTCCTGACAACATTCCGGCAACAGAAGTGAAGGTTTATGCTCCAGAACTGGCTGTGCACCCAGTCAAGCTACGACAGTATCATCTAATCAACGATGTGGAATATTACAGAGTACACAATCCTGGACACAAAAAGTAGGACAAATCCAACCTCGCCACTTACGACCCCATCAGTCTACTCTGGATGGTACCAAGCTTCTTGCATGCTATTGAAGCTGCACTCATCCAGGCAGTATTCCGTCACACTCCTGCCTGTGTCTTGTAGGTGGTGGACAGGCTTTTGGGAGTGAGGATTCCAAGCCAAATACTTAAAGGGATAAACAGGGTAGATGCAAGTAAGATATCTCCCCTCACTGGGGAAGTATAGAAACAAGGAGTATAATTTGAATATAAAGGGGATGCCATTTACCACTGATCTGAAGAGAATTCTTTGAACTGAGAGGATTGAGAAATTTGGAAACTCTCTGCCCAGAGGGTCGTGGAGGCTCAGTATTTGAATATGCTTAAACACGAGGTTGACACATTTCTGAGTACTAATGGTGTAAAGGGTCCTTGGGATAGTGTATGTGAAAGACATTGAAATATTTGATCCTCTATGATTGTACAGGAACAGGCTCAATGGGCTGAATAACCTATTCCTGTTCCTAGCTTCTGACCAGCATGGGGTTACAATTGACTGGAAGCTGAACTATACAGTCAGTAGTAATTCAAGGGATTTTTCAGAAATAGGGTAATTGAACTGGGAGGGCTCTTTACTTCAGCTGGTTAGACACTAACTCACATTGGATCCAAAACACTGTTCAAACAGAAACTAGCTCTCACAGGCAAGTGACATCCAGAAAACCATTCCAGCAATTTATTGAAATCATGAATCAGAACATTAAAAGTTTGATCAATGTGACATCAATGCAAAGCAATGAACTGATTGCTAGGTAGTGGGTAAGATTTTCTGTTCAATGTTATATATTTCTATGTGAACTCCCTCATTCTTTGAAATTCCAATGCATATAGTCCCAGTCTACTCAATCTCTCCTTGCAAATCAACCTCTCAACTCTGGAATCAACCTCCTCTGCGCTCCCTCCAGTGCCAATACATCCTTTCTCAAGTAAGGAGACCAAAACTGAACGCAGTACTTCAGGTGTGGTCTCACCAGCACCCTACAGAGCTGCAGCATAACCTCCCTGTTTTTAAATTCCATCCTTCTTGCAAGAAAGGACAATATTCTTATTGTGGGGGCTTACACTAATTTTGCAGGGGAGTGGGATACAGAATTAAGGTACAATGGCGGGTGATGCACATACAAATGTAGAAGAAAGCCAGGTCAGGCTGGCAGGCAGAGCATATATCATAGAGACAGAGTTACGGGCAGGACTGGCAACTCAATACTCCACGCCATGAAATCTTTGGGCGAAGCAGAGAGGGGTGAAAAATAGGAAGTGGTTTCACAATATTGATTCAGGAGTAAATTACTGCAGTAAGGAGAGATGACATCTGAGAAGGCTCCTCAATTGAATTCATGTGATTTGAACTAAAAAACAAAAGAGGGGCGTTCACATTGACCTCTAAACAATTAAATAGAGATAGAAAGGCAAATATGTAGGCAAATTTCAGAGAAGTGTAAAAATAACAGGAGATTTCAGCCTTCCTAATGTTAATGGGATATCCCGATATTATGGGATAGGAAAATTGTGAAAGGTTTAGAGGGTGCAGAATTCTGAAATTAAATGCAGGCGATTTTTAAGCCAGCACGCAGAAAGTTCCACAAGATATGGATCAGTGCTGGACCTGATTTTAGGGAACACTGGAGCCTCTTGGTGTTAACTGCAAATTTATTAACCATACCTTCTAACTTCTCAACCAAATCATTTATATAAATGATGAATAACAGTGGACCCAGCGCCAATCCCTATGGCACAACACTGGTCACAGACTTCAGTTTGAAAAACAACACTCTACCACCACCCTGTGTCTTCTCCCTTCAAGCCAATTTTATATCCATTTGACTAGCTCTCCCTGGATCCCATGAGATTTAACCTCACTCAACAACCTACCATGCAGTAGCTTGTCAAAGGCCTTGCTAAAATGCATGCAGGTAACGTCTATCAGACTACCCTCATCCAATTTCTTGGTCACCCCTTCAAAAAATGTAATCAAATTTGTCAGTCATGATTTCCCATGCACAAAGCCATGCTGACTATCCCAAATGAGCCCTTGTCTCTCCAAATGCCTGCAGATCCTGTCTCTCAGAATCCCCTCTAATGATTTACCCACCACAGACATTAGGCTCACCGTTATGTAGTTCCAGGCATTTCCTTGCAGCCTTCGTTAAATAATGGCAGAGCATTATGCACCCTCCAATCTTTGGGCACTTCACCACTGGGGTCCTCAAAATTTCCTGCCTATCCTCCCGCAATATCCTGGGATACACTTCATCAGGTTGTGGGGATTTATCTATCTTAATGAGTTTTAAGACTTCCAGCACTGCTTCTTCTTTACTGTGACCTCTCTTCAAGACATCACTATTTATTTCCCCAAGTTCCCAAGCATCCATGCCTTTCTCAATGGTAAATACTGATGACAAATATTCATTCAGTATCACACCCATCTCTTGTGGCTCCACACATACTTGACCTTGTTTATCTTTAGGAGGCCCTGTTCTCTCCCTAGTTACTCTTTTGCCCTTTATGTACTTATAGAATCTCTTTGGATTCTCCTTTACCTTATCTGCCAAAGCCATCTTGTGTCCCTTTTTAGGCCTCCTGATTTCTCTGTTAAGTGTACTCTGACACCCTCTATTCACCTCAAGGCTTCTGAGGGACAGGATTTACATGTATTTGGAAAAGCAATGACCGATTAGATATAGTCAACATGGCTTTGCGTGTAGGAAATCACATCTCACTAACTTTGAGTTTTTTGAAGAAGTAATGAAGAGGATTAATTAAGCCACAGTGGTGGACATGATCTGTATGGATTTCAGTAAGGCGTTTGACAAGCTTCCTCACAGTAGACTGGTCAGCAAGATTAGATCACATGGAATAGGGAGACCTAGCCATTTCGATACAGAACTGGCTCTAAGGTAGGAGACAGAGGGTCTTGGCGGAGGGTTGCTTTTCAGACTGGAGACCTGCGACCAGTGGTGTGCTGCAAGGATTGGTGTTGTGTTCACTGCTTTTTGACATGTATATACATGATTTGGATGTGAACAAAGGGGATATGGTTAGTTAGTTTGCAGAGGATTCCAAAATTGGAGGTGTGGTCAACAGTGAAGAAGCTTACCTCAGAGTACAACTAGATTTTGATCAGAAAGGCTAATGGGCTGGGGAGTGGCAGATGGAATTTAATTCAGGTAAATGTGAGGTGCTGCATTTTGGAAAGGCAAATCAGGGCTGGACTTATACACTTAATGGTAAGGCCTTGGAGAGTTTTGCTGAAGAAAAAGACCTTGAAGTGCAGGTTCACAGTTCCTTGAAAGTGGAGCTGCAGGTAGATGGAAGGTGTTTGGTAAGCTTGCCTTTATTGGTCAGTGCATTGAGTATAGGAGTTGGGAGGTCATGTTGCAGCTGTACAGGACATTGGTTAGGCCACTTTTGGAATACTGCATGCAATTCTGGTCTCCCTGCTAATAGGAAGGATGTAGTCAAACTTGAAAGGGTTCAGAAAAGATTTACAAGGATGTTGCCAGGGTCAGAGGGTTTGAGCTATAGGGAGAGAATAGAATAGGCTGGGGTTATTTTCCCTATAGCATTGGAGGCTGAGGGGTGGCCTTATGGAGGTTTATAAAATCATGATGGGCATTGATAGGATAGATAGATAAGTCTCTTCCCTTGGATGGGGGTGCCCAAAACTCGAAGGCATAGCTTTAAGGTGAGAGGAGAAAGATTTAAAATGGGCCTAAGAGACAAATTTTTCATGCAGAGGATGCATGCGTTTGTGGAATGAGCTGCCAGAGAAAGTGGTGGAGGCTGGTACAATTGCAACATTTAGAAGGCATCTGGATGGGTATATGAATATGAAGGGATTAGAGGGATATGGGCCAAATGCTGGTAATTAGGACTACATTAAGTTAGGACATCTGATCGGCATGGACATGTTGGCCCAAAGGGTCTGTTTCCATGCTGTACATCTCTATGACTCAATGACTTGATCCCAACTGCTACACATGTCTTGTGCCTCCTTTTTCTTGACCAGGGCCTCAATAACTCTACTCATCCAGGGTTCCCTACTCCTGCTAGCCTTACCCTTCACTCTAACAGGAACATGCTGGCCCTGAACCCTCATTAACTCACTTTTGAAAGCCTCCCACTTACCAGGCATCCCTTGGCCTGCAAAGAGCCTCCCCCAGTAAACTTTTGAAAGTTCCTGTCTAAGACCATCAAAATTGGCCTTGTCCCAATTTAGTTGTGGACCAGACCTATCCTTTTCCATAGCTATTTTAACACTAATAGAATTATGGCCACTAGTCCCAGAGTGCTCCCCGACAAACCCTTCCATCATTTGCCCAGTCTTATTTCCCAACAGGAGGTAAAATTTTGCCCCTTCGTGGTAAGGCTATCTACATACTACACATTTCATGAGCTGCATATTTCATGAGTTATTTCATAAGCATATGACCATTAGACCATAAAATGTAGGAGAAGAATTAGGTCATTTGGTCCGTTGAGTCTGCTCCGCCATTCAATTATGGCCAATATGTTTCTCAGTCCCATTCTCCTGTCTTCTAACCCTTGATCCCCTTACCAATCAAATACTTGTCCATCTCTGTCTGAAATACACTCCGAGGTGACTTGGCCTCCACAGCCTTCTGCAGCAATGACATATTCTTCTCATCTCAGTTCTAAAGGCTGTGCCTCAGGTCCTAGTCAGTCCTACTAATGGAAACATCTTCCCCATGTCAACTCTCTCCAGGTGTCTCAGTATTCTCTCTGTAAGTTTCAATCAGATCCACCCTCAAACTTCTAAACTTTATCAAGTCCAGACCCAAAGACCTCAACTGCTACTCAATGAAAAGCCCTTCATCCCTGGAATCATTCTACTAAACCTCCTCTGGACTCCCTCCAAAGTCAATACATCTTTCCTTTGATACACGGCTCAAAACTACTCACAACATTCCAATGCGGTCTGACCAGTGCCTTTATAGCCTCAGGAGTACATCCCTGTTCTTAAAATCTAGTTATCTTAAAATGAGTGTTAACATTGCATTTGCCTTCCGAACTACCAACTGAAAGTGCAATGTTAACCTTAAGAGAATCCTGAACTGGATACCTGAGGCCCTTTGTGCTAAGATTTATGAACATAGAACAATACAGCGCAGAACAGGCCCTTCGGCCCTCGATGTTGCGCCGACCTGTGAACTAATCTAAGCCCATCCCCTACACTATCCCATCATCATCCATATGCTTATCCAAGGACTGTTTAAATGCCCCTAATGTGGCTAAGTTAACTACATTGGCAGGCAGGGCATTCCACGCCCTTACCACTCTCTGAGTAAAGAACCTGCCTCTGACATCTGTCTTAAATCTATCACCCCTCAATTTGCAGCTATGCCCCCTCGTACTAGCCGACGTCATCATCCTAGGAAAAAGACTCTCACTGTCGACCCTATCTAATCCTCTGATCATTTTGTATGTCTCTATTAAATCCCCTCTTCGCCTTCTTCTCTCCAATGAGAACAGACCCAAGTCCCTCAGCCTTTCCTCATAAGACCTTCCCTCCAGACCAGGCAACATCCTGGTAAATCTCCTCTGCACCTTTTCCAATGCTTCCACATCCTTCCTGTAATGGGGCGACCAGAACTTTAGGCAATATTCCAAGTGAGGCCGCACTAGCATTTTGTACAGTTGCAGCATGACATCACGGCTCCGGAACTCAATCCCTCTACCGATGAAACCTAACACACCGTATGCCTTCTTAACAGCACTATCAACCTAGGTGGCAACTTTCAGGGATCTATGTACCTGGACACCAAGATCCCTCTGCACATCCACACTACCAAGAATCTTTCCATTGACCCAGTATTCTGCCTTCCTATTATTCTTCCCAAAGTGCATCACCTCACATTTATCTGCATTGAACTCTATTTGCCACCTTTCAGCCCAATTCTGCAGTTTATCCAAGTCTCCCTGCAACCTGCAACATTCTTCCACACAGTCCACCACTCCACCGACTATAGTGTCAGCTGCAAACTTACTAACCCATCCACCTATGTCTGCGTCCAAGTCATTTATAAAAATGACAAACAGCAGTGGTCCCAAAACAGATCCTTGTGGCACACCACTAGTAACTGGACTCCAGGCTGAATATTTTCCATCAACCACCACTCTTTGGCTTCTTTCAGAAAGCCAGTTTCTAATCCAAACTGCTAAATCTCCCTCAATCCCATGCCTCCGCATTTTCTCCAATAGCCTACCATGTGGAACCTTATCAAAGGCTTTACTGTAGTCCATGTACACCACGTCAACTGCCCTACCCTCATCCAAGTGCTTGGTCACCTTCTCAAAAAACTCAATGAGGTTTGTGAGACATAACCTGCCCTTGACGAATCCATGTTGACTATCTCCAATCAAATTGTTGCTTGCGAGATGATTACAAATCCTATCTCTTATAATCCTTTCCAAAACTTTTCCTACAACAGACGTAAGGCTCACTGGTCTATAATTACCTGGGTCATCTCTACTGCCCTTCTTGAACAAGGGCACAACATTTGCAAT
This sequence comes from Ginglymostoma cirratum, assembly GCA_024137785.1. Lineage (NCBI taxonomy): Eukaryota > Metazoa > Chordata > Chondrichthyes > Orectolobiformes > Ginglymostomatidae > Ginglymostoma > Ginglymostoma cirratum. The sequence continues at coordinate 1,081,685 of JAHRHZ010000156.1, read as the reverse complement.
CCTCCAGTCCTCTGGTACTAAACCTGTAGACAATGACGACTCAAAGATCAAGGCCAAAGGCTCCGCCATCTCCTCCCTAGCTTCCCAGAGAATCTTGGAAAAATCCCATCGGGCCCAGGGGATTTATCTACCTTCACACCTTCCAGGATTGATAACACCTCCTCCTTACTAACCTCAATCCTTTCAAGTCTAATAGCCCGTATCTCAGTCTTTTCCTCTACAATATTCTCCTTTTCCTGTGTGAAAACAGATGAGAAATATTTGTTTAGCACCTCTCCGATCTCCACAGGGTCCACACACAACTTCCCACTTCTGTCTTTGACTGGCCCTATTCTTACCCTAGTCATCCTTTTATTCCCCACATACCTGGAGAAAGCTTTAGGGTTCTCCCTAATTCTACCTGCAAATGACTGCTCATGTCCCCTCCCTGCTCTTCTTAACTCTCTCTTTAAATCGTTCCTAGCTAATCTGTAACTCTCCATCGCCTCATCTAAACCATCTCCTCTCAATGTCACATAAGCCTCCCTCTTCCGCTTAACAAGAGATACAATTTTTTTTGTAAACCAAGGTTCCCTTACCTTATCACTTCCTCCCTGCCTGACAGAGACATACCTATCAAGGACACGCAATATCTGTTCCTTAAACCAGCTCCACATTTCGATTGTCCCCATCCCCTGCATTTTGCTATCCCATTCTATCCCTCCTAAGTCTTGCCTAATCACATTATAATTGCCTTTCCCCCATCTATAACTCTTGCCCAGTGGCATGTTCCTATCCCTTTCCATCGCTAAGCTAAACGTAACCGAATTATGGTCACTCTCTCCAAAGTGCTCACCTACCACCAAATCAAACACCTGGCCTGGTTCATTACCAAGTACCAGATCCAGTGTGGCCTCCCCTCTTGTCGGCCCTTCAACATACTGTGTCAGGAAACCCTCCTGCACACATTGGACAAAAGCTGATCCATCCGACGTACTAGAGTTATAGCATTTCCAGTCAATGTTGGGGAAGTTAAAGTCTCCCATAATGACCACCTTGTTCCTTTCACTCCTGCCCAGAATCGTTTTGCCGATCCTCTCCTCCACATCCCTGGAACCTTGCGAAGGCTATAAAAAACTCCCAGCAGTGTGACCTCTCCTCTCCTGTTTCTGACCTCAGCCCATACCACCTCAGTAGACGAGTCCTCGTCAAAAGTTCTTTCAGCCATTGTTACACTGTCCTTGACTAACAAAACCACACCTCCCCCTCTTTTACCACCTTCCCTGATCTTTATGAAAGATCTAAACCCTGGAACCTGCAACGTCCATTCCTGACCCTGCTCTAGCCATGTCTCCGAAATGGCCACAACATCGAAGTCCCAGGTACCTATCCATGCTGCAAGCTCACCTACCTTATTCCGGATACTCCTGGCGTTGAAGTAGACACACTTCAAACCAGCTTGCTGTCTGCCAGCACACTCCTGTGATGGTGAAATCCTGGCCATGTCCTCCCTACTCTCATCCTCCTGTGTACTGGAACTACACCACAGGTTCCCATGCCCCTGCTGAGCTAGCTTAAATCCACCCGAATAGCACCAGAAATTTCCCACCCAGGATATTAGTACCCCTCTGGTTCAAGTGAAGACCGTCCTGTTTGTAGAGGTCCCACCTTCCCCAGAATGAGCCCCAGTTATCCATATACCTGAAACCCTCCCTCCTGCACCATCCCTGCAGCCACGTGTTCAGCTGATATCTCTCCCTGTTCTTTGCCTCTCTATCACGTGGCACAGGTAATAAACCAGAGATAACCACTCTGTTTGTTCTAGCTCTCAGCTTCCACCCTAGCTCCCTGAAATCCTGCCTTATATCCCTATCCCTCTTTCTACCTATGTCATTGGTACCTATGTGGACCATGACTTGGGGCTGGTCACCCTCTCCCTTCAGGACCCCAAAGACACGATCCGAGACATCACGGACCCTGGCACCTGGGAGGCAACACACCAACCGTGAGTCTCTCTCCTTCCCGCAGAATCTCCTATCTGTCCCCCTGACTATGGAGTCCCCAATGACTAATGCTCTCCTCCTCTTCCCCCTTCACTTCTGAGCAACAGGGACAGACTCTGCGCCAGAGACCTATACCCCATGGCTTACCCCTGGTAAGTCATCCCCCTCAACAGAATCCAAAACGGTATACTTGTTATTGAGGGGAACGGCCGCAGGGGATCCCTGCACTGTCTGCCTGTTCCCTTTCCGTCCCCTGTCTGTAACCCATCTACTTTTTTCCTGAACCTGAGGTGTGACTACCTCCCTGTAACTCCTCTCAGTCACCCCCTCAGCCTCCCGAATGATCCGAAGTTCATCCAGCTCCAGCTCCAGTTCCCTAACGCGGTTTCCAAGGAGCTGGAGTTGGGTGCACTTCCCACAGATGAAGTCAGCAGGGACACTAGTGGTGACCCTTGCCTCCCACATCCTACAGGAGGAGCATGCAACTGTCCTTGCATCCATTGCCATTGTTCTGAATTGTAAAAAACAGACTATTGGAAAAGAAAACACTAGTAACTTACCAAATCGGCGCTCAGACCCTTTTTGGTTAGAGGAGGAGGATGGGTGGGAGACACTACTTTAGCCGTGTTTCGGGTAAAGCAACCACCCAAATACATTACCTCACTTACTCAACCGTCCCGTGTCTGCTCCCGCTCGACGCGCACTCCGCCTATTCACGAGGTAAGTTTTTAAAGGAGCAGCTCACCTTCCCAGGCTGCCCTCGCGCCTCCTTCCGGACTCCTGCCGCTGAAACGACTTTCCTCATTTAGAAAATAGTCTACACACTTCTATTATTCCAACCAAAGTGCTGAACCTCACAGTTTCCCACACTGCATTCCATCTGCCACTTCTTTGCCCAATCTCCTAGCCTGTCCAAAACCTTCTGCAGCCTCCCCACTTCTCAACACTACCTGTTCCTCCACCTAACTGTGTCATCTGCAAATTTAGCAACAATCCCTCGGTTTTTTAGTTCATATCATTAATGAATAACACAAATAGTTGTGGTCCCAACACAGACCCCTGCGGAACTCCTCCAGTCATCAGCTGATATCCTGAAAAACATCCCTTTACCCATATTCTTTGCCTTCTGCCAGCCAGCAAATCCTTTATCTCTGCCATAATGTTTCCCCTAACACCATAGGCTCTTATCTTATTTAGCAGCCTTCTATATGGCACCTTGTCAAATGCCTTCTAGAAAACCAAGTATGTTATGTCCATTGGCTATCCTTTATCTAACTTGCTTGTTACTTCCTCAAAGAATCCTAATAGATTTGTCAGGCATGACCTCCTTTGACAAAGCTGTGCTGATTCAGCCCTATTTTACCATGCACTTCCAAGCAATCTCATCCTTCAAAATGAACTCTAAAATCTTACTAATAACAGACATCAGGCTAACCAGCCTTTAGTTTCCTGTCTTCTGGCTTTCTCCCTTCTGAAACATGGGTGTTATGTTAGCCATACTCCAGTCCTCTGGGACCCTCCCTGACTCCAGTGATTCCTGAAAGATCACCACCAATGCTTCTTACAATCTCCTCAGATATTTTCTTCAGAAATCTGGGATGCAGTCCATCTTCAGAACTTTCAGATTCACTAGCAGCTTGTCCTTAATGATGACCATGACACTCACCTCTCTGCCCTGACTCTCGAAATTCTTCAATGCTGCTCTTATCTTCCAGTGTATAAACTGATGCAAAGAACCTATTCAGTTCCTCTGCCATTTCTTTGCTCCCCATTACTACTTATCAGTCCTGAAGAAGGATAATACCTGAAACGTTGACTGTTCCTTTTCTCCAGATGCTGCCTGGCTTGCTGTGTTCTTCCAGCCTCCTGTTTGTCTACCTTAGAGTCCAGCATCTGCAGTTTTTTTTTGTCTTTACTTATCCAGCCTCATTTATCAGTGGTGCAATGTCCACTATTGCCTCTTTCTTACCTTATATATATCTAAAAAAACTTGCAATCATCTTCAATGTTACTAACTAGTTTCTCATATTTCATCTTCTCCATCCTTAGGCTTTTTGAAAGTTATCCTCTTCTGGCTTTTAAAGGATTTCCAATCCTCTGGCTTCCCAATAATCTTTATTATATTGCATGCTTTTTCTTTCGTCTTTTTGCTGTCCCTGAATTCCCTTGTCAGCCATGGTAGCCTCATCCTCCCTTAGTATGTTTCTTCTTCCTTGGGGTGAATTTATGGTGTGCCTCCTGAATTACCCTCAGAAATTCCTGTCATTGCTGCTCCACTATCTTCCCTGCTAGGGACCCCTTCCAATCAACTCTGGCCAGCTCCTCCGTCATGTCTCTGTAGTTACTTTTACTCAAGTGTAATACCATTTCATCTAATTCAAATTATCAGATGTTGTGAAATCAGATGACATCCACATCAGTTGTGAGACCCTTTGATCTTTTACTTATAAATTCTGTGTCTGATGCCATCTCTCACTAATACCCAAAGAAGGACCTAGACTCTGGAAGCTTGTGTTTTCAAATAAACCTGTTGGACTATAACCTGGTGTCATGTGATTTCTGACCTCATTGGTCAGTGCATTGAGTACAGGAGTTGGGATGTCATGATGCGGCTGTACACGACATTGCTTAGGCCACTTTTGGAATACTGCATAGAATTCTAGTTGCCTGCCAGGGGAAGGATGTTGTTAAACTTGAGAGGGTGAAGAACAGATTTACAAGGATGTTGCTGCAACTGAAGGGTCTGAGTGATGGGGAGAGCCTGAATAGGCTGGGGCTTTCTTCCCAGAACATTGGAGGTTGAGGGGTCATCTTATAGAGGTTTGTAAAATCATGAGGGGCATGGATAGAGTGAATAGCCAAATTCTTTTCTCCAGGGTAGGGGAATCCAAAACTCAATGACAACCTTGTAAATAGGTTTAAGGTAAGAGGGGAATGATTTAGAAATGACCTGAGGGGTAACCTTTCCATGCAGAGAGCAATGGGTATATCGAATGAGCTGCCAGAGGAAGTGGTTGAGATGGGTACAATTACAACATTTAAAAGGCATCTGGATGGGTATATGAATAGGAAGAGTTTACAGGGAAGTGGGCCTAACACAGGTAAATGGGACTAGGTTGGATTGGGATGTCTGGTCAGTGCGGATCAGTTGGACCAAAGGGTCTGTTTCCGTGCTGTGTGACTCTATGATTCTATTTCTAACAGAATAACTTCGCACTGCAGTTGTTGGTAAGCATAATATAGTATCTGAAAAAATAACTAAACGTATAATTTGGTGAAATAATTAAATAGATAATTTGAATGCTTTTAAGTCACAGTCACATGGCAGTCACAGCTGCAACATTCAAGAGGTTCTAGATGCCAGCTTTGTGCAAAAAAAAATGCCTGCAGCAAATGTATTCAGATCGAGAAGCTTTGGCACAGAACTTACACGTTGGAGGCTGAACTACAGATGATATGACTCATCACAAAGAGGAGAAATTACTTATAATCTTTGTATCAGACTGCCTCTTCGGATTGGATTGTCTGAACCGGTCAATGTTTAGGGCGGTGTGCCTTTCATTGATAAAGAGACCAGGAAGCATTAGTTCAAAAGTCTCAGCCTTTGAAACTATCTAACAAGTCTGAGGTTCTTTTAGCTTGTCTGCCTGAGTTAACTGACCATGGGAGGGTGGTGCAAGAAATCATCCCGGAAGGTGTGGGGGAATAAGAATACAGCCACACAGAAAACAGGTGCAAGAGTAGGTTATGTGGCTATTTGAGCCTGCTCCGCCATTCATTATGATCATAGCTGATCATCCAGCTGAATAGCCTGCTCCTGCTTTTCCCTCCTATCCTTTGATCCTTTAGTTCCAAGGGCTTTATCCAACTCCTTCTCAAAATCATACAATGTTTTGGCCTCAACTATTTTCTGCGGTAGTGAATTCCACAGGCTCACCACTCACTGGGTTAAGAGTGCAGTGGTAACACATATAATGGGGTAGTAAAGGGAAGGGGATTGATACTGTTCTCTACTGTAAACAGCTTGTGTCGAGATGCTATTTTGCTTGCTTGTTGACAAGTTTGAGACCTCTGCTCGGGACTGGAAGGAACTTGTGGTGGAAGGGGAAAATCTAACTGTCATTGTCCACATAGGTACCAATGACATAGACAGCAAAAAGGTGAAGACATATCAAATACCCCTTTTGAATAATCTTCTTCAAGTAAAATGTCAGCTACTGTGACAGGTGTTTGAAGTATTACCGTGGCCAGTAGTGATGTATTTTACTTAGCCATTGCTTTGGTCAATACAACTGACAGAAGAATATAAAAACTGAAAGAACTGTGGATGCTGTAAATCAGGAACAAAAACAAAGTTACTGAAAAGCTCAGCAGGTCTGGCAGCATCTGTGAAGAAAAAAATCAGGTTAACATTTCGGGTCCAGTGACCCTTCCTCAGAACTGGGTCACCGGACCTGAAATGTTAACTGATTTTTTTCTTCACAAATGCTGCCTGACCTGCTGAGCTTTTCCAGCAACTTTGTTTTTGCTCCTGACAGAAGAATATCTTGACCCCGCTCATGTAACTGATCCATCTCTTTAGCCTCATTTGGAATTTCTTGGATCATGGGGTAAACTGATAATTGTTATTCGAGACAAATTTTTAACCAGGAATAAGTCCAATCTGTCCGCTGGTAATTTCTTCACTACTCTAATAAAGTCACACTCTCATTGCACTTTGTATAATGGAACTGCGATATAGTCTCTATTTATCCTGTTTACTAACACTTTGTCCTTCATTGCATTCCTAATGCCAGAGTCTAGATTTCTCTCCAGCAAAAGAATCTGGGCAGCTCTTGAGTCCCTTAATATGGTTATAGCTTTAGCTGAATCATTGCAAGAACGGGGATAATGATCAGGGTTCTCAAAAATGTAGGCTATAATAAGAAATTTGGGAAAATCACATAAGATGTTGGATGGGCGTTTCTTGATGCTCATCACATTTTCAAACAGAGTTCTAGACATCGAGATGAGATTCCCACCAGGGAGCGGCGAGATGCATTTTAAATGGAATTTTTGCTTGTTAATAACCTCAGTAATTGCAAAAACTCCTAAATTGCTAACAACCTCAAGGGAACTAGACATTGACAATTGCCAAAGAGTATTGTGTTCAGTTCTGGGCACCTTATTTGAGGAAGAATGTTAAAGCCCTGGAGAGATTTCAAAGGAGATTTACTGGAATGACACCAGGAATGAAGGATTTTAGATCTGAGGAGCAGAGAAGATTAAGAGGTAACTTCGTTGAGGTGTTCAAAATTATTTAGGGACCGTTCTCTCTGTGACTCCCTCGTCCACTCTACACTCTACAATATTCCAGATGACAGTCTGTGTGAATTTGGAGAGATTAAGTTATAATTTATTGCTTCTTATTAATTGGTCTTATATTAGTGGGAGATACTAAGAACTGCCAATGCTGGAGTCAGCGATAACACAGTGTGGAGCTGGAGGAGCACAGCAGACCAGGCAGCATCAGAGGAGCAGGAAAGTTGACGTTTTGGGTCGGGACCCTTCTTCAGAAATGGGAAAGGGAAGGGAGCTCAGAAATAAATAGAGAGGAGGGGTATGGCTGGGGAAGGTAGGTGGAATGGTGATAGGTCAGTGCAAGTGGGCAGTGGTGGGGATTGGTCAGTGAGGTGGGAGGAATAGATAGGTGGGAGAGAAGATGGACAGGTTGTGTCAGGTCAAGGAGGCGGGGATGAGAGGGAGGGCTGGTCATGGGATGAGGCCGGGGGTGGGGAGGTTTTGAAACTGGTAAAGTCACATTGAGACCATTGGGTTGTGGGTTCCCAAGGCAGAATATGAGGTGCTTCTCCTCCAGGTTCCAGGTGGCATCATTGTGATACTGGAGGAGGCCCAGGATGGACTTGTCGCCCAGTGAGTGGGAGGGGGAGTTGAAGTGGTTCGCGACTGGGAGGTGTTGTTTGTCGTGAACAGAGCGCAGGTGTTGTACAAAGCGGTCTCCGAGCCTCCGTTTGGTCTCACCGATGTAGCGGAAGCCACATTAGGAGCAGTGGATGCAGTAGGCCACATTGGCAGATGTGCAGGTGAACATCTGTCTGATGTGAAAGGTTATTTTGGTTACTTGGATGGAGGTGAGTGGGGAGGTGTAGGGGCAGGTGTAGCACTTCCTGCAGTTGCAGGGAAAGGTGCCGGAGGTGGTGGGGTGAGTGGTGGTGGTCCACTCTACATACGACTCTATCTTCAAGGAACTATGCACCTGTGCCCTTTGGGTCTTTGTTTGGCAAAGCTCCCCAGGGTTCTACCATTACCTATATAAGCCTTGCCCTGGTTTGCCTGACCAAAATGCAACATCTCATATTTAACTAAATTAAACTCCACCTGCCACTCCTCAGCCTATTAGTCTTAGGAATTTGGGTGAATGAGAGTAAGTGAGGAAAGATGTTACATACAATACTGAGAATGGTAGAGCATTAGCCCTGGTGACAAGTGAGTACAGTAGCAGAGATAGTGTGAGTATGAGGTAGTAGGGATCACAGTGTGGCATTACTGGGGCAGAATGGAGAAAATCTTCAGAGATAATAGGAACTGCAGATGCTGGAGAATCCGAGATAACAAGGTGTAGAGCTGGATGAACACAGCAGGCCAAGCAGCATCATAGGAGCAGGAAGGCTGATGTTTCAAGCCTAGACCCTTCATCAGAAGGGTCTGATGAAGGTTCTAGGCCCGAAGTGTCAACCTTTCTGCTCCTATAATGCTGCTTGGCCTGCTGTGTTCATTCAGCTCTACACCTTGTTATCTTGGAGAAAATCTTCCTTTGCTGCTGGGTATTCCTTCAGATAGCTGGGACTGCAATAACCAGTTGTCAAGCTCAGTCTAGCTGGCAGGGTCTGACGGCATGGCATCGTCTGCACCTTCAGGACCTCTAAGTGCCTGTCCACAAAGCAGGGCACCAATTTTTGTTACCGTCGGGGCAAATGTCAGGAACAGCGCAGGGCAGCTCTAGACTGTCAATGTCCGTCTAGGTGCATTATAGCACTTTAAAGATGATGTAGAGGTGCCGGTGTTGGACTGGGGTGGACAAAGTCAGAAATCACATGACACCAGGTTACAGTAAAACTTGTTGGACTATAACTTGGCGTCATCCCAGCAATAGAAAGTTCTTCTGGGTATGGTGAATGATAACTTCACAGGGTGGCACGGTGGCTCAGTGGTTAGCACTGCTGCCTCACAGTGCCAGGGACCTGGGTTTGATTCCAGCCTCGGGCGTCTGTCTGTGTGGAGTTTGCACGTTCTCCCCGTGTCTGTGTGGGTTTCCTCTGGGTGCTCCGGTTTCCTCCCACAGTCCAAAGATATGCAGGTTAGGTGGATTGGCTATGCTAAATTGCCTGTCATGTTCAGGGAGGTGTAGGTTAGGTGGGTTGTTTGGGGGGGGGGGGGGTAGTGGGATGCTCTGAGGTTCAGTGTGGACTTGTTGGGCCGAAGGGCCTGCTTCCACACTGTAGGGATTCTATGATCTAAATTCCAGCTAGCATCAGATGGGAAAATAGGGGATGTAGTAATTAACGAGGTGAGTTTGGGACAACAGTGTGACAAAATTCACCAGGCCTCATGGTAAGAAACCCTCCATGAAATTCAACAAAACTGACTCTTTGCCAAAATACAACAGGATTTAGCCCCTTAGTTCTGGCACAGGACTCAGAAGGGAACTGGGGTAGTTGATTCATAATTATCATTTTATTCATACTAAATTAAACTCAGTCACATCCCCAAGAAGTGTGGGTTGCCTTGTGGATCAAAGAACCAAAGTCTGGACAATAGTGGAAGTGCTGAGAGACATATATTAGGGTGAAATTGTTATGCTGTAGTAATGTAACTGGCATCAGAAATGGGTTCAGCCTCAGGAAAGAGCAAGGTAAGAACTGTATTGCTGACAACCAATAACCCTAAGAGGCTTGTCCAGATGGCCAATAATAAAGAGAACTTGAGGGGGGACCAGAAGGATCACTAACCAGATAGCTATCTGATAAATGTAATAAAACAGTAGAAAAAAAATGATTAAGACCAGCTAGTATCTGTTCAAAATTCCCACACAATAGTGAGTGTGCTCGGACAAAGAAAAGAAAGATAAAGTTGATGAAAATGTATCCTTATATTGGATATATGGAGACCTGGCCAATATTAATGGGTGATGGAGTGTAAAGGGAAAAGAAAGTATAGGCAAAGTGCCAAAAGTGGGGAACTGTCGTGGGAATTAAATAAGATTTTATAAAAAGAGGTTACAACAATGCTAAGATGACACCTTACACATGCTGTAAGGTATATTTTAGCAAGTATAAACCTAGGACACTGTATTGGTCCACATCAGCAGTAACGATAAATGTATCTTCTGCACCTGAAGGCCTGTATCAACCTTGACAGCAAACTAGAGTATAAATAGATTCCTGTAGACAGAATAAATTAGGGAGCATATTTTTAAGGTGAGAGGAGAAAGATTTAAAAGGGACCTGAGGGGCAACTTTTTCACCTACAGGGTGCTTTGTCTGTGGAAAATCTGTCAGAAGGAGCAGTAGATGCAGGTACAGTGACAACATTTGAAAGACATTTTGACAGGCACATGAATAAAAAAGGTTTAGAGCAAAATGGACCGAATACAGGCAGGTGGGTTTAGTTTGGGAAACTTGTGTGGCATGGACAGCTTGGACTAATGGGTCTGCCTCCGTGCTGTATGGTAACTCTATGATAACTGAAAATCCTAGAATGAAAGGTTTCTAATTTTTGTACAAGAGTGAAATGTAAACAATAATTATGTATAAAGGTTGATGATTTTCTGTATGAATCAGACAGACATCAGACCAAAAAATGGGACAAAGACGAGATCAAGATCAGTCAGAAATAGGACTGAGCAATGCAGAGCCAAGGAAGAGTATCAGTCATAATTCTGTTTAGCCAGTCTAAGAATAAGATTGTTTGAATAAACACAAACGTTATCCTGCATAGTTGGGTCCTCCTGTGTTTTGCATTAGGAGAATTAATCACAATTGTTTTATGAAGAAAAATTGAAATGTCTGGGTGTGTACTTATTGGAGTTTAGAAGAAAGAGAGGAGATATAGGAAAGATTCTTAGGTGCTTGACAGGGTAGACGTTGACTGGTTGTTTCAATTTTTGACAGAGGGCATAATTTCAGAATTACGAGTCACCCAGTTAAGACAGAAACGAGGAGGAATTTCTTTTTTCAGAGCACTCTCCACGCTGGGTCATTACATATATTCAAGGCTGAGACAGAAAAGATTTTTCATCAATAAGAGAATCAAGGGTGATAGGGAAAAGTGGAATTGATGGTGGTCAGACCAGTCGAATCTTATTTAACATAAGGTGTAGGAGTAAATGTTGGACAGGATTGTAGATGTTTTAAATTATTTCAAATTCATTTATGGGAATGTAGTTGTCACTGGCTAAGCCACATTTATTGCTGATTCTGAATTGCCGAGAGGGCAGTTAAAAGTCAACCAGATCGCTGTGGGCCTGGGAGTCACATGTTATGAAAAGGACAGCTGATTTTGGCCCCTGAAGGACTTTAGTGAACCACATGGGTATTTACAACAATCAACAATACTTTTATGGTCATCATTAAACCCTTAATACCAGAGTTTTATTGGATTCAAATTTCCCTATCTGCTGTGTTGAATTTGAACCTGGGTCTCCAGAACTTTAACGTGGGTCTCTGCCTTAGTAGTCTAGTGATAATATCACTAAGCCATCGCCTGCCCCATCTATAATTATGGGTGACTTTAATCTGTATACAGATTGGATGAACCAAATTAGTCACACAACCATACAGGAGGAATTCTTGAAGGGTTTAGGGGATGGTTTTCTGGACAAATACATTGAGAAACCGACCAGAAAACAGGCCATCTTAGATTGGGTATTATACATTGACAAAGGAATAATTGGTATTGTCGTGAGAGACCTCTTGGGGATGAACGACCATAATATAATCGAGTTCTTCAACAAGATGGACAGTGAGGTAGTGGATCCAGAGACTAGGGTCCTGAATCTTAATAAGGGAAATTATGGTGCATGAAGCATGAGTTGGCTATGATAGATTGCGACAGGTTATTTGAAAGAAATGACAAAGGATAGGCAATGGCAAACCTTCAAAAAGCAAATAGGTGAACTAAAAAAATTATTTATTTCTGTTGGCGTGAGAGTGCAAAGAGAAAAGTAACCAAACCATGGCTTACAACGAAGTCAGAGATAATATTAGATGCAAAAAAGAGACATTCAAATTGACAAGAAAAACAGACAGACTTGGGGATTGGGAATTGTTTAGAAGTCAGCAACGAAGACCAAGGGACTGATTAAGAAGGGAAAAAAAGAGTTTCAGAGTAAGCTTGTGGAGAACATAAGAACTGACTGTAAAAGTTTCTATTAGAGAAAAAGATTGATGAAAACTACTGTAGGTCCTTCACAGTCAGAATTAGGGGAATTTATAATGGGGAACAATCAAATGGCTAATGCATTACATCACTTCCGTCTTCACGTAGGAGGACACGGATTACGTACCAGAAATGATGGGGAATACAGAATTTAGTGAGACAAAGGAACTGAAGCAAATCTGTATTAGGTGAGAAATAGCGTTAGAGAAATCGATGGGTTTGAACGCTGATAAATTACGAGGAAAATGACAATCTACATCCCAGAGTATTGAACGAAATAGCCCTAGAAACAGTGGATATGTTGGTGTTCATCTTCCAAGATTCTTTAAACAATGGAACAGTTCCTAAAGATTGAAGGGTAGCTAATGTGGCTCCACTTTTTAAAGAGGGAGGTAGGGAGAAAATGGGTCATTATGAGTAAGTTTGTCAGTAATGCGGAAGATGCTGGAGTCCATTATCAAAGATCTTATAGCAGAAAACTTAGAAAAAAAGTGGTAGAATCACAGTCAGCATGGATTCACAAAAGGAATATCATGCTGGGCAAATCTACTTGAATTCTTTGAGGATGTAACCAGAGTTGATTGAGAGCCAATGAATAGGATATATCTGGTCTTTCAGAAGGCTTTTGGCAAGGGTTTTTTTTTATTCATTCATGGGATGAGAGCATCGCTGGCTAAGCATGGGATTCAGGGAAATTTGGCTGTCTGGATACAAAACTGGCTGTCCAATAGAAGACAGAGGGTGGTAGTAGAGGGAAAGTATTCAACCTGGAGCTCAGTGACCAGTGGTGTTCCACAGGGATCTGTTCTTTGGGACCTCTGCTCTTTGTGATCTTTATAAATGACTTGGATGAGGAAGTGGAAGGGTGGGTTAGTAAGGTTGCCAATGACACAAAGGTTGGTGGACTTGTGGACAGCATGGAGGGCTGTTCTAGGTTGCAACGGGACATTGACAGGATGCAGAGCTGGGCAAAGAAGTGGCAGATGGAATTCAACCCAGAAAAGTGTGAAGTGATTCATTTTGGAAGGTGGAATTTGAATGCAGAATACAAGGTAAATGGCAGGATTCTCGGCAGTGTGGAGGAACAGAGAGATCCTGGGGTCCAGGTCCATAGATCCCTCAAAGTTGCGACTCAAGTTGATAGGGTTGTAAAGAAGGCGTACATTGTGTTGGCTTTCATTGGCAGGGGAATTGAGCTTAAGTAGCCGTGAGGTTATGCTGCAGCTCTATAAAACTCTGGTTAGACCACACTTGGAATATTGTGTTCAGTTCTAGACATAGAATAGAATCTGTACAGGTCACCACATAACAGGAAAGGAGTGGAAGCTTTAGAGAGGGTGCAGAGGAGATTTGCCAGGATGCTGCCTGGACTGGAGGGCTGGTCTTATGAGGAATGGTTGAGGGAGCTAGGGCTTTTCTCATTGGACCGAAGACGGATGAGAGGTGACTTGATAGAGGTTTACAAGATGATGAGAGGCACAGATAGAGTGGATAGTCGGAGACTTTTTCCCAGGGTGGAAATGATTATTATGAGGAGGCATAATTTTAAGGTGATTGGAGGAAAGTATAGGCGTAGGTTCTTCACACAGTGTTGGGCCTGTGGAATGCGCTGCCAGCAATGATAGTGGAGTCAGATACTTCAGAAACTTTTAAATGACTCTTAGATAGGCACATGGAGGATAGTAAAGTGTAGGGTATGCAGGGTAGATTGATCTTAGTAGGGTAATAGGTCGGCACAACATCGTGGGCCAAAGGTTGCTGTGCTGTACTGTTCTATTTATTGCCCATCCCTAATTGCCCAAAGGGCAGTTAAGAGTCAACCACATTGCTGTGGGTCTGGAGTCACATGTAGACCAGGCCGGGTAAGGATGGCAGTTTCCTTTTCTAAAGGACATTAGTGAACCAGATGGGTTTTTACGACAATCGACCATGGATTCACTGTCATCATTAGATTCTTAGTTCCAGATATTTATTGAATTCAATTTTTTTTTTCTATTCATTTCATGGGATGTGGGTGTCGCTGGCTGGCCAGCATTTCTTGCCCATCCCCAGTTGCCCTTGAGAAGATGGTGGTGAGCTGCCTTCTTGAACTGCTGCATTTCTCCTACTGTGGGTTGACCCACAATGCTATTAGGGAGGGAATTCCAAGATTTTGACCCAGTGACAGTGAAGAAACGGTGATATATTTCCAAAAACCAGGTCCCCAGAACATCTTCTGAGTCTCTGGATTGACAGTCCAGCGATAATACCACTAGGTCATTGCCTTCCCCGTAAGAGATTAATGTGTAAAATTAAAGCATAGGAGATAGAGGTAGTGTATTGAGATGAATAGAAAATTGGTTCAGAGATATAAAACAAAGAGTAGGAAGAAAACGGGTCTTTCTTCGGAATGGCAGGCAGTGATTAGTGGGATATTGCAAGGTTCAGTTGTGGTCCTAACACTGACCCTTGCAGCACATCACTAGTCACTGGCTGCCATCTTGAGAAAGACCCTTTAACCTCACTCTCTGCTTTCTGCCAGACAGCCAATCCTCTATGCAGGCTAGTACCCTGCCTCTAACACCATGGGCCCTTATCTTACTCAGCAGCCTCCTGTGTGGCACCTTGTCAAATGCTTCCTGGAAGTCCAAGCAGATAACATCCACTGGCTCTGCTTGGTCTACCCTGCTTGTTACCTCCTCAAAGAATTCTAACAGATTTATCAGGCATGACCCCACCTTGATTAAACCATGCTGACTTTGCCCTATTTTACCATGTGTTTCCAAGTATTCAGAAATCTCATCCTTCACAAGTATCTACATAATTTTAACAACAACCGAAGTCAAACTAATCAGCCTGTAATTTCCTGTCTTTTGCCTTACTCACATTTTAAATGGGGAGGGGATTACATTAGTGATTTTCCAGTCCTCTGGGACCCTCCCTGATTCCAGTGACTCCTAGAAGATCGCCATTTACGCCTATATTATCTCTTCAGCTACCTCCTTCAGAACTCTGGGATGCAGTCCATCTGGTCCAGGTGACTTATCCACCTTCAGATAGTTCAGTTTTTCTAGCATCTTCTCCTTATTGATGGCTACCATACTCACCTGTGCCCCCAACTCTCTTGAATTTTTAGGATGTTATTCGTGTCTTCCACCATGAAGACTGTCAAAAAGTACTTGTTCAGTTCCTGGGCCATTTCTTTCTTCCTCATTACTACTTTTCCAATGCCATTTTCCAGCAGCTCACTGTCCACTTTTGCCTGTCTTTTGCCCTTTATATATCTAAAGAAACTCTTGCAATCTTCTTTTATATTACTGACTAGCTTGCCCTCATATTTAATATTCTCTCTCCTTATTTTGTTTCTCATTGTCCTTTGTTGGTCTTTGTAGGCTTCCCAATCCTCTGGCCTCCCACTGCCCTTTGCCGCATTATATGCTTTCTCTTTTGCTTTTATGCTCTCGCTGACTTCCCTTGTCAGCCATGGGTGCCTAATCCTCCTTTTAGTATGCTTCTTTTTCCTGGGGATGGATTTTTGCTGTGTCTCCCGAATTACTCCCAGAAACTCCTGCCATTGGTTTTCCGCTGTCTTTCCTGCTAGGCTCCTCTCCCCATCAGTTCTGGTCGGCTCCTCCCTCATGTCTATGTAGTTGCCTTCATTCAACTAATACCATTACATCTGATTCCACCTTCTACCTCTCAAATTGCAGAGTAAATTCCATCAAATTATGGACACCGCCTCCTAAGGGTTCCTTTACCTTAAGCTCCCTCATCAAGCCTGCCTCATTCCACATCAGTAAATCCAGATTTACCAGTTCCTTTGTAGGCTCCACCCCTGGCTGCTTCAAAACACCATCTTGTCGACATTCCACAAATTCCCTTACTTGCAATTCACTACCAATCTAATTTTCCCAGTCCACCTGCATATTTGGGAAATCCCCCATGATCACTGTAAACTTGTCTTTCTTACAGCCTTTTCTATCTCTTGGTGTATCTTGTGCCCCACATTCTGACTACCGTTTGGAGGCTTGTACATAACTCCCATGATGTTTTTTTTTACTTTTGCTGCTTCTCAATTCTACTTCTAAAGGTAAGAACCGAGATGAGGAGAAGTCTTTTCATCCAGAGAGTGGTCAGCTATGGAATTCACTACCACAGAAAATGCCTGAGGCCAAAATATTAGATAACAAGGTGTAGAGCTGGATGAACACAGCAGGCCAAGCAGCATCAGAGGAGCAGGAAGGCTGACGTTTCAGGCCTAGACTGTTCTTCAGATATTTGTGTTTTCAAGAAGGAGATAGATATTGCTCTTGTTTAAAGGGATGAAGGGATATGGGGGGGCGGTGAGTGGGATTAGGGTATTGAGCTCAATGATCAATCATGATCATATTGAGCAGCACAGCAGGAGTCGAATGGCCTACTCCTACTCCTATTTTCTACATTTCTATGTTACTAACCTTGAGGTTCTATTTTTCAACTTAGTTCCTAACTCCCTATACTTTACTTTTAGGACTTCATCCTTTTTTTGAAACCTATATTATTTGTATCAATATGTACACTTCTTGTTTATGCTCGCTGTCCAGAATGTCCTTCAGTCACTCCAAGATAGCTTCCTTATGCCCAAAACCCCTCTGCAACCATTAGTTCAACAAGAAAGAGACTGACTCTCCTTAACTCCAGTGAATTCAAAAATCCCAAAGAGCACCCAACTGTTATGATTCAAGTGGATGTTATTACTGGATAAGTCAGATATCAGACTGACATCTGGCTTAACAGATCATATTTTCTTTTGCATCAGAGATAAAAGGTACTGCAGATGCTGGAGAATCCGAGATAACAAGCGTGGGGCTGGAAAGTTTTCCTGCTCCTATGATGCTGCTTGACCTGCTGTGTTCATCCAGCCCCACGCTTGTTATCTCTTATATTTTCTTTTGTATTGGCTTTAATGAAGTAATCTCTTGCTGAAGTATGTGCATGTGATGTTAGAGATTTTGTTTTAATGATAAAAAGTTTATTCACACAGGAAATGAAGGCAACATGGAATCAAATGGTCAACTTATAATATAGATTCAAAGATTTTTAAACACACAGTAAACATATAATCCCATTAATTCCAAAACACTTCTCTGTAAGTTGAAATGAAAATCAATAGCTTTTGTATTGTATCCAAAACCGCACCTTGCATACAATTCTCACACCAGAGCCCTATGTTCGTAGGATCCCGACAGTGTGGAAGCAGGCTACATTATCCCTCCAAGGAACATCCTATGCAGTTCCACCGCACCTCTGCATATTCTGTGGCTAATCCACCTATCCTGCATATCCTTGGACATTATGGGAAATTTAGCATGGACAATCCACTCAACTTGCACATCTTTGGGCTGTGGGAGGAAACTGGAGGACCCTAGAGGAAACTTACACAAACAAGGGGAGAATATGCAAACCCCACACAGTTACCTCTGGGTTGAATTGAACCCACGTCCCTCGCACTGTGAGGCAGCAGTGCTAACCACTGAGCCACCATGACACCCCTCTAATACCTCAACAGGTTAAAGTCACTTGTCCTGGAGCTATCCATGCACCTGAGCTTAAATGTGCTCAGCTGTATGTAACATCTTCACAGTTTATTCCAACACTACAGGTCTGGATTTACACTAGTTCCGGAGTCTCAGATAACCAAGTTTAACCATAACTACCCCTTCACAGGAGCATTATCTTCATTGAAGGATTTCACAGGATTACCAAATACCACAGACAGCAAAAATCTCTCTCTCTCTCAGCTATGAGTGTTTCATCTTTCTCTCTGCTAAGAATGAGCATACGCAGTGGCACGTATTCCCTTGTTCCCACCGGTTTAAATTTTGCTCACCCTGCTTGATGAAACACTCTGTCAAGGGTAGTCACTCTCACCTCACCTCTTGAATTCACCTTCTTTGGGCCGATGTTGTAATGAAGTCTGGAGCCCAACTGCCCAGGGAGACCTCAAACTGAATATCATTGAGCAGGTTATTGCTGGGTAAATAGCCCCTATTAGCCCTGTCAACACCACTTTCGATCGTTAACTGATGATCAATAATAGACTGAGAGTCATAAAGATGTAAGCATGGACACAGACCCTTTGGTCCAAATCATCAATGTCAACTAGTTATTCTAAATAAATTTGCCAGCATTTGGCTCACATCCCTCTAAACCGTTTCTATTCAGATACCCATCCAAATACATTTTAAATGTTGTAATTGTACCAGCCTACACCACTTCCCCCTCTTCTAAATTTAGGACTCATCTGGGCAATATTCCACATTATTAATTAGATGCCAGTCTTGAAGCAGTATAGGAACAGCTTGGTTAGTAGCACTGATAGTTCTGGAGCAGAGGTCACCAGAATTTTGGTTGGGATGTTATCAGGACCATTGCCTTTGTAGTATCCAATATCTTCAGATATTTCCTTATATCATGTAGAATGAATCAAATTGACTGAAGACAAGAGAAAGTGGAGATGAGTCATCCACTCTGAACCTCTGGCTGAAGTTAGTTTGAAATGCTTCAGTGTAATATTCATGACATTAATGTTTGAAATCATCCAAAAGAAAACAAACACAGGCTTGATCAGGATATAACGTTGGTTTAGTTCTATTGAAATCAATATCTCAAAACAGCTTTGCATTTCTACCGTAAAAATGGTGATACATCCCTTTGAAATCAGTGGCACTGTACCTCACTGTGGGATTGTTCTCACTGAGATTGGATCCAACAGATATGTTGTCAGTGCTGTCAGCCTTTTTCTTCAGGTAGTACAATTGTACAAAAAACACCCCAATAAGCAGGATCAGAATGAGTATGAGAGATATCATCAACCAAACAGGTGTACCTCGGGAGAAAGAGAAGAGATTGGTCAAAACTGAGAAAACTGATTTCAGAGTTAATGTGCATTGAGATTCTGTCTGCAGTTCCTGAGAGGTCTTACTATTATTTCATTAATTCTAGCCTTTTCCAATCTGATGTTTCTGTTCAAAATTTCATTTATCTCAGACAAAATTGTAAATTCTTTTCTGCTTTTTATAAAGAGTTTTCCAAACTCTGCATTTTTAAATTGTATCAGAGATCATTTTCTGATGAAGGGTCTAGGCCCGAAATGTCAAGTTTTCCTGCTCCTATGAGGCTGCTTGGCCTGCTGCGTTCATCCAGCCCCACGCCTTGTTATCTCTGCATTTTTAAAAATCTGTTTATAGGATGTGGGCATCACTAACTGGGCAAGCAATTGCTCGACTCTAAATGCTCCTTGAACTGATTTGCTTGCTAAGGACGATCAACAGGGCAGTTAAAAGTCAACCACATTGCTGTGTGTCTGAAGCCAAATGTAGGCCAGACCAGGTGAGGAATTTCCATTCATAAAGGTTTTCAGTGAACCAAATATGGTTTTGGTCACCATTATGCTAGTTTTTAATACCAGACTATTAGTTAATTTTAAATTTCAAGGTCTGCCAATGATCGGATTTATATCTAAATCTCATGGAAATCTTGCTGAAACAGCCATAATTGTTAACAAAAGAACAAGAAGAGAGAAGTACAGTACAGAGGCAGGTTCTTTGGCCCTCCACGCCTCTGCCGATCATCATGCCCTAACTAAAGTAAAAAACAAACCTTCTGCCCTCATTCGATCCATATCCCTCTATTCCCTCCCTATTCACGTAACCATCCAGGTGCCTCTTAAATGTCTCCAACATGCCTGCTTACACCACCTTTTCTGGCAGTGCGTTCCAGGCTCCTACCACTCTCTGTATGAAAAGCTTTCCTCGCACATCTCCCTTAAACTTTCCCCTCTCACCTTGAACCTATGCCCCCTTGTAATTGAAACTTCAACCCTGAGAAAAAGCCTCTGATTATCCACCCTATCTATGCCTCTCATAACTTTGTAGACCTTTATCAGTGAAAGCAATCCTAGTCTTGTTAACCTTTCCTCATAGCCAATGCCCTTGAGACCGGGCAACATCCCAGTGAACCTTCTCTGCACTCTCTCCAAAGCTTCCACGTCCTTCTGTTAGTGTAGTGACCAAAACTGCACACAATTCTCCAAATGCGGTCTGACAAGGGTCTTATACAGCAGCAACATGGTTTGCCAACTCTCACACTCCATGCCGCGACCGATGAAGGCAAGAGTGCCTTCTTAATATCTTTCGCCACCTGTGTTGCCACTTTTAGGGAACTGTGGACCCACACGCCCAGATCCATCTGCATGTTAATGTTCCTAAGGGTTCTGCCATTTACAGTATAATTCACACTGACATTTGATCCTCCAAAATGCATCACCTCACATTTGTCTAGATTAAACTCCATCTGCCATTTCTGTGCACAAGTCACCAATCTATCCGTATCCTGTTGTATCCTTTCACAATCATCGGCCCTATCAGCAACTCCACGAATCTTTGTGTCATCTGCAAACTTACTGATCAGACCACCCACATTTTCCTCCAGGTCATTTGTATATGCTACAAACAACAGAGGACCTAAGACTGATCCCTGTGGAACACCACTAGTTATCAACCTCCATTCCGAAAAACACCCTTCCACCGTTACCCTCTGTCTTCTATGACCAAGCCAGTTTTTTATCCACCTAGCCAGCCCACTCTAAATCCCACGTGATTTTAGTATTTGTACCAATCTGCCATGTGGGACTTTATCAAATGCCTTACTAAAATCCATATAAACTACATCCACAGTCCTTCCCTCATCAATAATCTTTGTCACTTCTTCAAAAAGTTCAACCAAATTGGTGAGACTTGATCTTCCCTATACAAAACCACGCTGCCTGTCACTAATTTGTCCATTTTCTTCCAAATGTGCATATATCATATCCCTCAGTATCTTCTCCAAGAGATTCCCCACCACAGACATGAGGTTCACTTGCCTATATTTTCCTGGGTTATCCCTGCTTTCTTTCTTAAACAAGGGAACAACATTGGCTAATCTCCAGTCCTTGGGAACCTTGGCTGTGGGCAAACAGGATGTGAAAATATCAGCCAATGCCCCAGCTATTTCTTCCCTTACCTCTTGCTGTAACCTGGGATAGATCCCATCTAGTCCTGGGGTCTTGTCCACCTTAATGTAATTTAGGTTACCCAAAACTTCCTCCTTCAATATACTGACATTTTCTGGAATGTTCACACACTTATCAATGTATTGACTTTGGATGCATTGAATCCCTACTGTATGAAAGCAGGCCATTCAGCCCATCAGTTTTGTAGAAAGAAGAGAAAAAAATTATTTAAAAAAATCCAGAGCAAGATTAGGGCCAGTCAAGGACAGTTGTGGAAGTTGTGCGTGGAGTCTGAAGAGATAGGAGAGGTGCTAAATGAATTTTTTTCATCAGTATTCACAAAGGAAAAAGACAATGTTGTCGAGGACAATACTGAGATACAGGCTATTAGACCAGATGGGATTGAGGTTCATAAAGAGGAAGTGTTAGTAATTCTGGAAAGTGTGAAAATAGATAAGTCCCCTGGGCCGCTTGGGATCTATCCGAGGATTCTCTGGGAAGCTAGGGAGGAGATTGCAGAGTCTTTGGCTTTGATCTTTACGTCATCATTGTCTACAGGAATAGTGCCAGAAGACTGAAGGATAGCAAATGTTGTCCCCTTGTTCAAGAATGGGAGTAGAGACAACTCTGGTAATTATAGACCAGTGAGCCTTACTTCGGTTGTGGGTAAAGTGTTGGAAAGGATTATAAGAGATAGGATTTATAACCATCTAGAAAGGAATAATTTGATTAGAGATAGTCAACACGGTTTTGTGAAGGGTAGGTCGTGCCTCACAAACCTGATTGAGTTCTTTGAGAAGGTGACTAAACAGATGGATGAGGGTAAAGCAGTTGATGTGGTGAATATGGATTTCAGTAAAGCGTTTGATAAGGTTCCCCACGGTAGGCTATTGCAGAAAATTCGGAGGCATGGGATTGAGGGTGATTTAGTGGTTTGGATCAGAAATTGGCTAGCTGTAAGAAGACAGAGGGTGGTGGTTGATGGGAAATGTTCATCCTGGAGTTCAGTTACTAGTGGTGTACCGCAAGGATCTGTTTTGGGGCCACTGCTGTTTGTCATTTTTATAAATGACCTGGATGAGGGCATAGAAGGATGGGTTAGTAAATTTGCGGATGACACTAAAGTCGGTGGAGTTGTGGATAGTGCGGAAGGATGTTGCAGGTTACAGAGGGACTTAGATAAGCTGCAGAGCTGGGCCGAGAGGTGGCAAATGGAGTTTAATGCAGAAAAGTGTGAGGTGATTCACTTTGGAAGGAGTAACAGGAATACAGAGTACTGGGCTAATGGTAAGATTCTTGGTCGTGTGGACGAGCAGAGAGAGCTTGGTGTCCATGTGCATAGATCCCTGAAAGTTGACACCCAGGTTGATAGGGTTGTTAAGAAGGCGTAAGGAGTGTTAGGTTTTATTGGTGGAGGGATTGAGTTTCGGAGCCATAAGGTCATGTTGCAGCTGTACAAAACTCTGGTGCAGCCGCACTTGGAGTATTGCGTACGGTTCTGGTCGCCGCATTATAGGAAGGATGTGGAAGCATTGGAAAGGGTGCAGAGGAGATTTACCAGGATGTGGCCTGGTATGGAGAGAAGGTCTAATGAGGAAAGGCTGAGGGACTTGAGGCTGTTTTTGTTAGAGAGAAGAAGGTTAAGAGGTGATTTAATAGAGACATACAAGATGATCAGAGAATTAGATAGGGTGGACAGTGAGAACCTTTTTCCTTGGACGGTGATGGCTAACACGAGGGGACATAGCTTTAAATTAAGGGGTGATAGATATAGGACTGATGTCAGAGGTAGATTCTTTACTCAGAGAGGAGTAAGGGCGTGGAATGCCTTGCCTGCAGCAGTAGTAGACTCGCCAACTTTAGGGGCATTTAAATGGTCATTGGATAAACATATGGATGATAATGGAATAGTGCAGGTTGGATGGGCTTTAGATTGGTTTCACAGGTTGGTGCAACATTGAGGGCCGAAGGGCCTGTACTGTGCTGTGCTGTAATGTTCTATGTTCTCTGTTCTATCAAGTCCACACTGACCCTCTGAACAGCATTGTAGACCCACTGCTCCCCCTCGCCCCACCATCGTCACTGTATCCTTGTAATCCACCTAACCTGCACATCTTCCGGTTCTGGTAGGAAACTGGAGCACCTGGAGGAAACCCACTCAGACACAGGGAGAACGTGCAAATTCCACACAGACAGTTGCCCAAGGCTGGAACTGAACCCAGGTCCCTGGGTCTGTGAGGCAGCAGCACCAACCAGTGAGCCACTGTGCCCCCCCGCCCCGACTCCTGAAGACTCCCGGTCTTAGGGGTTGTACACAGTATATTAGGACTGTTTAAAAGGGTCTTAAAAAGCTGGGAACAGAATTAAAAGTATACATTTAATTGATACTTGGGGTTTTCTCATTGTCTGTTAGGTCTGGCATTGTCTGGTGAAATCTGACCATAGCTTTAACTAATTCTGGCCATTAAAAATGATTTTGTATCTGAGACTGTTTCACATTCTGGTTTATTCCATCATAATCGCCCAGGCCAATTTGTTGTTAACAAACTGAGATAAAATCAATACATTAATCAGGATTTGTTTCATTGCTCCAACTACAACATCTTCATCTACTGATTCTTTCTTTGATCCAACTCAATATAATGGTAACCTCCATCTATACTGCTAATTTATTATTTCTCCTTGATTAAACACTCTGGAAGACCAAATTATATCAACAGCCAGCATTCGTAACTGTCTTGTTCCAGTGTCTTTCAAAATCTTTATTTGTGTATTTTTATTCACTCGTGGGATGTGGCATTGCTAGCTGACCAGCAATCGTTAACTGTCCCGAGCTGCCCTTGAAAAATTGTGATGGGTTGCCATCTTGAACTGCTGCATTCTAAGTGTTGTAGGTTGACCCACAATGCCAATAGGGAGGAAATTCCAGGATTTTGACTCAGCAACAGTGAAAGAACAGCAATGTATTGCCCAGCCAGGGAGATACAATACCAGACTGTAGCCCAACAGGTTTACTTGAAAACACAAGCTTCCGGAGCATTGCTCCTCCATCAGGTGTGGTGAGAGAGGCACCAAGACACAGAATTTATAAGTAAAAGCTCAAAGGATCATACAACTGATGCAAATGTATTTAATAAACTTAAAATGGCTCCTCTAATCTCCTGTTAAATCTTTAATCGGTTAGAAAGGAGATGCAGGTTATGATTGATTATCTCCATCAAGGACGGAGACCTCAATACTTCACTCTACCACAAGCCTACGGATAACCTCAAGATGTTGCACTTCTCTAGCTTCCACCCAAAACATATTAAAGAGGCCATCCCCTGTGGACAAGTCCTACGCATACACAGGATCTGCTCAGATGAGGAGGAATGCAATGAACACCTGAAGGTATCGAAGGACGCCCTCATAAGAACGGGAGACAATGCTCAACTCACCAATCGCCAGTTCCAATGGGCTGCAGCTAAAAACCATAATGACCTCCTCAGAAGACAGACATGGGATACAACCGATAGGGGACTCTTTGTCGTCCGGTACTTCCCTGGAGAAGAGAAACTAAGCCATGTTCTTCGCAGCTTTCAACACATTATCAATGTGCATGTTGTGTGTGTGTCCATATAAATTGCATCCACAGCCCTTCCCTCATCAATTATCTTTGTCACCTCTTCAAAAAATTCAATCAGTTTGGTCAGACATGACCTTCCCCATACAAAACCATGCAGACTATCATTAATAAGGCGTGGGGCTGGATGAACACAGCAGGCCAAGCAGCATCATAGGAGCAGGAAAACTTGACGTTTCGGGC
>JAHRHZ010000156.1:1039161-1056048 GCA_024137785.1 Ginglymostoma cirratum | reverse complement strand
GCCCGAAACGTCAAGTTTTCCTGCTCCTATGATGCTGCTTGGCCTGCTGTGTTCATCCAGCCCCACGCCTTGTTATCTCGGATTCTCCAGCATCTGCAGTACCTTTTATCTCAGACTATCATTAACGAGTCCATTTTCTTCCAAATGTGCATATATCGTCCCTACACCTCCATTTCTCGCTTTCAAACAACCGCCAAACCTTAAATAGACCATTGTTCGAAGCAAACTATCCAGCCTTCAGAATAACATTGACCACAACACCACACAACTGTGCCATGGCAACCGCTGCAAGACATGTCAGATTATCAATATGGATACTACCATCACACGTGGGAACACCACCCGCCATGTGCATGGCAGATACTCACGTGACTCAGCCAACGTTGTCTATCTCATACGCTGTAGGCAAGGATGCCCTGGGGCATGGTATATTGGTGAAATCATGCAGATGCTACAACAATGGATGAATGGACACTGTGCAACAAGCACTAAACAGGGGTGTTCCCTCCCAGTAGGGTAGACCAGAAGCAGTCAAGGACATTCAGCCTTGGATCTTTGGGTAAACATCCTCCAAGGCAGACTCTGGGATATACAACAATGCAGAGTCGCCGAGCAGACGCTGATAGCCAAGTTTGATATCCATGAGGACGGTCTCAAATGGGATCTTGGGTTCATATCACACTGCAGGTGACCCCACCACACTACACACACACACGCACATTCACTCACTCACACACAAACACACACACACTCACTTACATGCACCCACACTCACAAACACACACTCACACAGACTCACACACACACACAGACTCACACCACACACACTCACACAGATTCACACCGTGCACACACACACTCAGACTCATACAGACTCACACCATGTGTGCACGCGTGCACACACACACGCACACACACACACATATAAATCTATGGGGTGAATTTGCATTTGCAGATTTGTATTTGCAGATACATTCTATTTTGTTCAAAAAACACACAATTTGTAGACACTCTCATTCAATGGGGCATTTTATAAATTCCTGCTTTGGAAATAAAACCAGTTTGACTCCAGGTTAAAACACAGACAGGTTCTGAACTAGGCCTCATGCCTAAAATCATCATCCGACTTGAGCTGTCACCTCTTGTATACATTGATAGAACCTTTAGTTATCTCAGAGCAGTGACTTAAAAGAAATTCTGAGATTTGCATTTTAATCAATTGAAACCTGCATCTCTTTTATAACTGATTAAAGATTTAAGAACAGGGAATCAGCCAGCCATTTTTAGGTTTATTCAATACATTTGCAGGAGTTATATGATCCTTTGAACTTTTACTTATAAATTCTGTGTCTTAATGCCTCTCTCACTATACCTGAATAAGGAGCAATGCTCTGAAAGCTAGTGTTCTCAAATAAACCTGTTGGACTATAACCCAGTCCAACACTAGCACTTCCACATCAAGTCAGGACGGTGAGTGGCTTGGAGGGGAACTTACAGGTGGTGGTGTTCCCTTGTATCTGCTGCCCTTGTCTTTCTAGATGGAAGTGGTCATGGGTTTGGAAGGTGCTGTGTGCGGATCTTTGGTGAATGTCTGCAGTGCATCTTGTTAGATAGTACACACTGCTGCTACTCAGCGCTGGTGGTGGAGTAAGTGGATACTTGTGGATCTGGTGCTAATCAAGTGGCCTGCTTTATCCTGGATGGTGTCAAGCTTCTTGAATGTTATTGGTGCTATACTCAGCTAGGCACATGGGCAGTATTCCATCGCACTCTTGACTTGTGCCTTGTAGATGGTGGACAGGCTTTGAGGAGTCCGGAGGTGAGTTGCTTGCCACAGTATTCCTAGCCTCAGGCCTACTCTTGTAGTCACTACGTTTATATGGTGAATCTGAATGAGGTTCTGGTCAATGGTAATCCCCAGGATGTTGATAGTGCGATTTCAGTGATGGTAACACCATTGAATGTCAAGTGCTGATGGTTAGATTTTCTCTTATTGGAGATTGTCATGACATCCATGTGCCATGATTATGACTTACCACTTTTCAGCCCAATATTGTCCAGGTCATGCTGCTTTCGGTTGTTGACAGCTTCAGTATCCGAGGAGTCATGAATGGTGCGAAACATTTTGCAACCATTGGCAATCATCCCACTCTAACCTTATGATGAAAGCTAGGTCATTGATGAAGCAGCTGAAGATGGTTGTCTGAGGACACTACCCTGAGGAATTCCTGCAGAGATACCCTAGAGTTGAGATGACTGACCTCCAACAACCACAACTATCTTTCTTTGTGTCAGATATGACTCTAACTAGCAGAGAGTTTCCTTTGATTCCCACTGCTTTCAGTTTTGTTGGGCTTCTTGATGCTATAATGTGGCCTGGGATGTCAACATTTGTCACTATGACCTCACCTCTGGAATTCAGTTCTTTTGTCCATGATTAAACCAAGGATGTAATGAGGTCAGGAGCTGAGTGGTCCTGGCAGGACCCAAACTGAGCTTCACTAAGCAGGTGTTGCTTGATAGCACTGTTCATGGCACCTTCCATCACTTTACTGATGATTGAAAGTAAACTGAAGGGATGGTAGTTGGCTGGATTGGATTTGATTCCTTTTTGCGTACAGGACATACGTGAGCATTTTCCCCAGGCAGATCTGAGTGTTGTACCTGCGCTGGAGCAGTTGGTTATGGCTCTGGCAATTTCTAGAACACAAGTCTTAGTACAGCTGCTGCAACTGGGCCATAGCCTTTGCATTATCCAATGCCTTGAACCGTTTCTTCATATCATGAAGAGTGAATTGAATTGGCAGAAGACTGGCATCTGTCATGCTGGGGACTACTGGAGGAGGCTGAAATGGATCATCCACTTGGCACTTATTGAATCATAGAATGATACAGCATGGAAACAGACACTTTGGTCCAACCAGTCCATGCTGAACATAATCCCAAACAAAACTAGTCCCACCTGTTCCTGGCCCATATCCCTCCAAACCTTTCCTGTTCATGTACTTACCCAAATGCTTTTTAAACATTTTAAATCTTATAAAAAGGTACCTCCTAGTTTTGAAATCCCCCATCCTAGGGAAAAGACACCTACCATTAATCCTATCTATACCCCTTATGATTTTATAAAGTTCTAGCTGAAGATTTTTACACATGTTAACCTTTGCACTGATGTGCTGGGCTCTTCCTTCATTGAGGATGGGGCTATTTGAGGAGCCTCCTCCTCCAGTGAGCTGTTTAATTGTCCACCACCATTTATGACTGGTCAGGATTGCACAGCTTAGATCTGATCTGTTGATTGTGGGATCGCTTAGGTCTGTCTATCATTTGCTGCTTATGCTATTTGGCATGGAAGTAATCCTCTTTGGTAACTTCACCAAGTTGGCTCCTTAGTGTTAGGTATGCCTAGTGCTGCTCCTGGCATGCCCTGCTGTACTCTTCATTGAACCAGTGTGATTCCCTGGCTTGATGGTAATGGTTGAGTGGGGGATATACCTGCCCATGACGTTGCAGATTACGTTGGGAGTACAATTCGGCTGCTGCAGGTGGCCCACGACACCTCATGGATGTGCAGTGTTGAGTTGTTTGATCTGTTCAAAGTCTGTCTCATTTGATATGATGATAGTGCAACACAATACGATGCAGGATATTCTCAATGAGAAGGGAGGACTTCGCCTGCACAAGGACTGCGTGGTGAACTCTCTTATTGATATGGTTACAGACAAATGATCAGCAGCAGGCAGATTGATGAGCATGACTTCAAGTACATTTTAGCTCTTGTTGGCTCCATTACCGCCTGCCACAGACCCAGTCAAGTAGCCTTGCCGTTTAGGACCTGAGCAGCTTGATCTGTTGTGTTGCTGCTACACCACTCTTGGGGTATTTGAAGAGTTGTGAATGCTGCTAAACATTGTGCAATCATCACTGAACATCCCCACTTCTGACCTTAAAATGGTGGTGAAGTTATTGATGAAGCAGCTGAAGATGTTTGGTCTGAGGACATTTATGATTCTTAAGGAACTTGACAGGGTAAATCTGGAGAGGATACTTCACTTCATGGGAGACTTGAGGACCAGAGGGCATAGTCTCAGAATAAAGGGGTGCCAATTTAAAACTGAGATGAAAGGGAATTTCTTCTATCAGAAGGTTGTGAGTCTTTGGAATATCTTGCCACAGAAAGCTGTGGGGGGAGAATCCTTGTAGACATCTAAGGCTACAATATCTTGATCAGTGAAGGAATCAAGAGTTACAAAGGGTAGGAAGGTGACTGTTATTAGGTCAGTCATGATCAATTCAATTGTGAAGCTGCTTGCGGTGGGTTGGTGGTGAACAGCCGACCCTTATTTCTACTTCTTATTGTCTTACCGACACTCCCCTGAAGAAATCCTGCACAGGTGTCCCAGGGCGGACCTCCAACAATCACAATCATCTTTCTTTGTTCTAGGTTCACCTCCAAGCAATAAAGAATATGATGACTGAAGCTGGATGAGTACACTGTCACTCTCGTCCAACTATTCCAGTGGTTGCAATATTAAAAATAAAATTTCTAGTTGCCAAGATGACAAATTAAATATCTTAGCATAATAGAAACAAGACCTGCAGACACTGGCAATCTGAAACAAAAACAGAAATTACTGGAGAAACTCAGGCCTGGCAGGTATCAAGACAGAAAGAGAAATATCATTTCAAGTCCAGAGACACTTCTTCAGACCTGGAGAGTAAATTCTTTCTTTTGACAGGTTTTCTTGGGTTTCTTAGTAAAGAAATAATGTTTTATGATCAAAATAAAAACTTATTCAATAAGAACATAATAATTGATTTATACACAGTCACTCGAACAGAATTATTAATGCACATCCCTTTAAATATCTCCGAAGCAGGGCTCTCTCTCTCACACACACACACACACACACACACACACACACAAATAACCAAACGCTGTTCAGGAAGACGGGAGAAGAAAAACAGCTTTTAATATAAAGATAGGTCTGCTGAGAAAGTAAACATGTTGGACATTGGATTATTCTTGAAGGCAAAAAGACAAAATGTCAGTGTTATTGTTGATATTTTGACATGTTCGGTGAAGTGACAAATCATGCTCCATAAGACCATAAAATATTAGTCCATAACAGTAAGATTCACAAGGTCACAAAAGAGAGATCACATCCAGAGTGAGACATAACCCAAGATAAACTGAAGCTTGAATCCAGCCAACAGCAGATGGTGGAATTTGAATTCAATAAAAAAAAATGGAATTATGAATCTACTGATGTAAAACAACACCATTGTCAATTGTTTGAAAAACCCATCTGGCTCACTGATGTGATTTAGGGAAGGAAATTTGTCTTTGCCTCCTGGATCAGCCTGCATATGACATCAGACCCACGGCAATGTAGATGGCTCTTAAGTGCCCTGTAGGTAATTAGGGATGGGCAATGAATGCTGGCCTGGCTAGTGACGTTCTCATCCCATGATCGAGTTTAAAAAAAAAGAACCCCAGCACAAAACAGTGACATCACCTGTAAACCCTAAGTTCACTGGTTGGTGATTTGAATATGCATTATAGGCTACTTTCAGATAGATTGTCAACAGGAAAATTATTGGAAGAGTTAAAGGGTTGAGAGTTCAGAAGGTGTAACTAAAGTTTCCAGAAGTAATAGGACAGAGAGTATGAAAAGGATCAGGACACTAACTTCAGGCACAGCAGATAAGGGAGCAAGGAGGCAGTCGAAACAGGACTGAGGGTTTTGTACTTCAATGCATGCAGTATACAAAATAATGTAAAGGAGCTTGTAGTACAGATTAAAATTAGCAATTCAGGATAGCATCTGGTGACCAGTAGAGTTCTGCAGGGTCTGTGTTGGGACCGTAATATTCACATTATACATTAATGATCTGGATGAAGGAACTGATGGTATTGTTGCTATATTTGCAGAAGACACAAAGGTAGGTACCGGTACAGATAGTGTTGAGGAAGCAGGAGGCTGCATAAAGACTTGGAGAGGCTAGGACAGTGGACAAAGAAGTAGCAGATAGAATACACTGTGGGAAAGTGTGAGGTTATGCATTTTGGTAGGAAGAGTAGAGGCATAGATTATTTTCTAAATGGGGAAAGGCTTCGGAAATCTGGAGCACAAAGAGTTTTGCAAGTCCTAGTTCAGGGTTCTCTTAAGGTTAACATGCAGGTTTGAAGCATGTTTGGTTTCAATAATTATACAATTGGCCAGGGTGGACTTGTACACAGAACATAGAACAGTACAGCATAATACAGGCCCTTTGGCCCACGATGTTGTGCTGACCTATTATCCTGCTCTAAGATCAAACTACCCTGCATACCCTACATTTACTACCATCCAAGTGCCTATCCAAGAGATGTTTGAATGTATCTGATTCTACGACCACCACCGGCAGCACATTCCATGCACCTACCACTCTCTGACATCTACCTCCGACATCTCCCCATACCTTCCTCCAATCACCTTAAAATTATGCCCCCTCATAATAGTAATTTCCGCCCTGGGAAAAAGTCTCTGGCTATCCAGTCTATTGATGCCTCTCATCATCTTGTACACCTCTATCAAGTCACCTCTCATTCTTCTTCGCTCCAATGAGAAAAGTCCTAGCTCCTTCAATTTTTCCTCATAAGACCTGCCGTACATTCCAATCAGGATCCTGGTAAATCTCCTCTGCACCCTCTCTAAAGCTTCCACATCCTTCCTATTATGAGGTGACCAGAACTGAACACAATACTCCAAGTGTGGTCTAACCAAAGTTTTATAGAGCTGCAGCATACCCTCACGGCTCTTAAACTCACTTCCCCTGCCAATGAAAGCCAATACACCGTACGCCTTCTTTACAATCCTATCAACTTGGGTAGCAACTTTGAGGGATCTAAGGACATGGACCCCACCATCCCTCTGTTCCTCCACACTGCCAAGAATCCTGCCATTAACCCTGCATTCTGCATTCAAATTTGATCTTCCAAAATGAATCACTTCACACTTTTCTGGGTTGAATTTCATCTGCCACTTCTTTGCCCAGCTCTGCATCCTGTCAATGTCCCGTTGTAACCTAGAACAGCCCTCCATGCTGTCCACAACTCCACCAACCTTTGTGTCATCGGCAAACTTACTAACACTCCCTTCCATTTCCTCATCTAAGTCATTTATAAAGATCACAAAGAGCAGAGGTCCCAGAACAGATCCCTGTGGAACACCACTGGTCACCGAGCTCCAAGCTGAATACTTTCAATCTACTACCACCCTCTGTCTTCTACTGGACAGCCAATTCTGTATCCAGACAGCCAAATTTCCCTGAATCCCATGGCTCCTTACTTTATGAATGAGCCTACCATGGGGAACCTTATCAAATGCCTTGCTAAAGTCCATATACACTTTCATCAACGTATTTTGTTACATCCTCAAAGAATTCAATAAGGCTTTTGAGGCATGACCTGTCCCTCACAAAGCTATGCTGACTATTTCTAATCAAACTGTGTTTTTCCAGGTAATCATAATTACTATCTCTCAGAATCTTCTCCAATAATTTGCCCACCACAGAAGTAAGACTGACTGGTCTGCAATTCCCAGGATTATCTCTATTTCCTTTCTTGAACAATGGAATAACATTTGCCACTCTCCAATCAACTGGTTCTACTCCAGTGAGAGCATCGCCAAAGGGGCAGCAATCTCTTCCCTCGCTTCCCGTAGAAACTTTGGGTATATCCTTCTCTGGCCCAGGGGACATATCTATCCTCATGTTTTTCATAATTTCTAGCACATCCACTTTCCTCACATAAACCTGTTCGTGCATATCAGCCTGTTTCACGCTGTCCTCACAAATGTCAAGGTCCGTCTCTCTGGTGAATGCTACATTGGCTCTGCTTCATCTTGCTTTTTCTTCAGAATATCCTGCAACTACCTCTTTCATAATGAGTTCTTGCATTTTCCTAACAACAGATGCTAGACTAACTGGTCTATACACTTCTAAATTCTGTCTCCCTCCTTTCTTTGATAGTTATTTCATTTGTGGTCTTCCAATCCATTTCGAATTTACACAAAGTCTTTGGAATTTTGGAAGATGACAACTTTTCAGCCATTTCCTTTAAGACCCTGAGATACAGAACATTGTAAGCTAGGGCTCAATCAGCCTTTGGTGCCATTAGCTTTCATAGTATTTTTTATGTAGTGATCATGATTATTTTGAGCAGGAGAAGGTGGGTCAATGGTAAATTCACTGGACCCAGCTAATGTACTCAGGGCATAGGTTCAAATCCCATCATCGCAGCTAATGCAATTTGAATTCAATTAAGGCCATTCTTTCCTGGTCTGGCCTACATGTGATTCTAGACTCATGGCAATGTAGTTGATTCTGAACTGCCCCCTCAGAAATTAGGGATGGGCGATACATTTTGTGCCCAGCCAGTGATTCCCACATTCCAGAAAAGAATAAGTAAAAGAAGTTCCTCACTCACCCTGTGCAGTTTGTTGTTGTCAGAGGACTTCTTACCTGTGTGCGCACATGACACCATTACTTCTGAGGTGGCTTTTGAGGTATTCCCAAATTTCTTGATCTCTGGGGTAGCAGGAACTGAAAAGAGGTCAGTGATAATCAGCCTTGAGCAACATATTACTGCATATAACTATATTTACTAACTTCAAGGCTCAGCAGAACCTTGGGATGCAAAGTCCTCATGTACAAGCATTGATAACCTCATCCAAAAATGTTCTGTCATTTCTCTGGTTAGCAGCCTTAGGTACTGGGGTAGGAATACTGAGTTAGGTTCAGCGTTTAGATAAATGCAGATTAAGGGATAATTCAAGTACGTGCCTGTGTGAGTCTAAACGCAAGTCAGTGCATCTGTTAGGCATAAGTGAATCATTCTGCTGGAAAATCCGCATTTTTTAAATTTCCTTTCCCTTTGGACTGTACTCTTTAAAAGAAGAAAATGTTGCTTTGAACCAATGAGATCATGCAAACAGATGGCTGCAGTTTTAAAAGTCATATTTACTGCAGCATATTGTGAGTTGTATGCAATGGCCCGGAATTTGACAGGCCAGACAGTTGTTTCTCCAGAATAGATGGGACTCTGTGGAATTCCCATTGTTGCACAATCTGAAAGAATTGCTCAGGAAATTGAAGATTCCTCTGCAGAATTCCTTTACAACTGGAATGCTCTGAAAGTCTCCATTTAAATTGAAGAATTTGGAGGGTTCTGATTAAACTAAGCAGTTTCTTGGGAAAAGTTTGGCTAGTAAATGCATAGTCACCTCGTAACTATTCAACTGATCCCATGCTTACATAGCACCAAATTATACCTCCTTCAGACTCCTCACAATTTCCAGACCCTGACCTGATACCTATATGGGATCAAGGACAACAACAAACCAGACTCATAGGTAAGAAACCTATCCAATAGATCACTTACAGAAACCGAGAAAGCTGTCCTGTAACCACAGAGATGCGAACAGAACAAACTTCATGGCCGGTCTGGAAGCTACACTAAAAAGGTGACTCATGGACAAAACACAACAAGCCACCCGACAAACTATAATTCCTACACTGAACCAGAGGACTGAATGGGACACCCTTAACACATCAGAGAAAAGCACTCAAAGGACTTAAGAAAGTTGGGAACATCATAATCCTACCAGCAGACAAAGGGCACATGACTGTCATTATGAACAAACCGGGCTACACTGAGAAAGCACAGGCACCGCTTACAGATACACACACTTACCAACAGGTGGAGATAGAGCTAAAACTGCAGCTAGCAAACAGGATCACCCAAATGCTGAGGAGACTAAAAAATGCAGGACAAATAAACAAGACAGACTATATGAAAATGAAACCAGAAGGCTCGAACACAACCCCCCTGCCACTTCTACCCAAACTACACAAACCAGACATTCCCCTCAGACCCACTGTCTCCCTACCAGGCACCCCTACACTGGCCAAGGACCTACAACAGAGACTGAAACACCTGGTCGACGCATCACCCTACTCCATCCACTCAACATAGGAATTCCTTAGCAAGCTCAAGGACATTAAAATCAAAGATGACGAGATTATGGTATTCTTTGACGTCACAGCACTATTCATGTCCATTGACATACCACTAGTCAAAGAAACACTTGTCACATCACTGGGTGAAGCAGAAACGCCGACTCCAAACAGCTCCATCAGTAAGGACAACATACTCAGACTACTGGACCTATACCTCACCACACACTTCATCTTTAACGGCCAAATATACAAACAAATCAATGGCACACCTATCAAGGGGCCACCCATTTCAGGACTTAGTGCAGAGACAGTCATGCAAAGACTGGAATGCACTACCCTCGCCCTCATACAGCCAAAACTGTGGATTCAATAAGTGGACGACACGCTTGTCATCGTTAAATGTGCCAAGTCAGAAGAAAAACATCATCTCACCAACAACGTTTTCACCGGGATTAAATTTACAAGAGAAAAGGAAGATAACAATCAATTTCCATTTCTGGACACCAGAGTAGAACAAATGACCAACGGGGAGTTCTAAACCACAATGTATAGGAAGGCAACACACACTGACCAAATCCTCAATTTCCACAGCAATCACCCCAACATC
Source organism: Ginglymostoma cirratum (assembly GCA_024137785.1). NCBI lineage: Eukaryota > Metazoa > Chordata > Chondrichthyes > Orectolobiformes > Ginglymostomatidae > Ginglymostoma > Ginglymostoma cirratum. The sequence continues at coordinate 1,045,436 of JAHRHZ010000156.1, read as the reverse complement.
CACAAACAAAGCTGTGTCAGGACACTATTCAAACAGGCCACATCTCACTGCAATACGCCGGAACTACAGAAGAAGTAAGAAGTGCAATGATACATGGTATTTGCTAACAATGGATATCCCAACAACTTCATCCGCAGGTGCTACTAGATAGACAATGCCAAGAGGACACAATACGTCCCAAGACACTGGCCACGCTATCCTATATCAAGAACATATCAGAAGTGACAACGAGACTCCTATGGCCACTAGGAATCATGGTAGCACACAAACCTACAGCCACACTACGACAAACACTCACAAGGACCAACAACCCCATACCCATGACAAGCAGGTCCAATGTAGTTTACAAGATATCTTGCAATGACTGCAACAAACATTAGATCGGCCCGACTGGAAGGAAACTAGCCATCAGGATACACGAACACCAGCCAGCAGCAAAATTACATGGTGAACCTTCCCTCCTCTCAGTGCACTTGGACAATGAAGGTCATCAATTTAACTGGGACAACGTGATCATCCTAGCTCAAGCCAACCACAGACACACACGGGAATTCCCAGAGGCCTGGTTTTCAACCCGTAATGCAATCAACAAACATGTGGAATTAGACCCCATGCACAAACCCATGCAGAACAGAACTGGAAATGACACAACTCAACTTAAAAGACCAGATCATATAAATTCCAAGTGGAGTAGAACAATGTTGCTTCATTGGAGGCCGCACTGATGATGTTACCGAGCATGGTGATGAAACATCTGTACGATAACCAGCAGCTCAACGAACAAGCCAACAACCTCTCTCTCCCTCTCTCTCTTTCTCCTTTGTGGAGGTGTCAGAATTCACTCAGTACTCCTCGAGCCCATCCTCTGCAAATCCCAGTTTAAGAAAGGCTAAAATGTCTCCAAAGACAATAAAAATATGAACTCTCAAGCGTAAAGTCTATGAGGCATAGGAGCAGAAGTAGGCTATTTAGCTTGTCAACTATGCTCGACCATTCATTGAAATCTAGCTGACCTGATGATCTTCAATTCAACTTTCCTGCCTTTTCCCTACGTCCCTTGATTCCCTCAATGATTAAAAATGTCTGTCCAAGCCTCAATGACCCAGCTTCTACAGTACCCACATTAAAAAAAATCCACAGATTCACCACCCTCTGAGAGAAGAAAGTCCTCCTTATCTCTGTTTTATACATACAATCCCTTACTTTGAGACAATGACTTCCAGTCCCAGAATCTCTCACAAGGGGAAACAACCTTTCTACATCTACCTTGTTGATTTCCCTAAGAATTTAGCATGTGTTAATAAGGTCTTGTCTCATTCGTGTAAAATCAAATGAGTTTAAGTCCAATCTGCTCAATCTCTAATTATCAGAAAATCCCTCCATGCCCAGCACCAAACTGGTAACCTTAGATGAGAAGGGGCATTTGATAATGGGAAATCAGGGAATAGCCAAGGTATTAAGCAGCTATTTTGTGTCAGTCTTCACAGTGGAGGACACGAATAACTTGGCAGTAATTGACAACAAGGAGACTAAGGTAGGTGAGATCCTAGACACGATCATTATCATGAAAGAAATAGTGTTGGGCAAGCTAATGGAGCTAAAGATAGACAATTCTTCTGGCCCTGATGGAATGCATCCCAGGACACCAAAAGAGATGGTGGGAGAAATAGCAAAAGCACGTGTAAATATTTGTTGGATTCTGGGGCAGTTCCAGCAGATTGGAAAAGAACAAATGTGACGCCATTGTTTAAAAAAGGAGGTAGACAAAACATGGGGAATTATAGATAGTAGGAACTGCAGATGCTGGAGAATCTGAGATAACAAGATGAAGAGCTGGATGAACACAGCAGGCCAAGCAGCATCAGAGGAGCAGGAAAGCTGATGTTTCAGGCCTAGATCCTTCTTCAGAAAAAAATGGGGAATCATAGACTGGTTAGCTTAACTTCTGTAGTGGGAAAAATGCTTGAATCTATTGTCAAGGAAGAAATATCAAGATATCTGGATAGAAATTGTCCCATTGGGCAGAAGCCACATGGGTTCATGAAAGGCAGGTCATGCTTCACTGATTTACTGGAATTCTATGAAGACATTACGAGTGCAGTGAACAACGGAGATCCAGTAGATGTGGTGTATCTGGATTTCCAAAAGGCATTCAACAAGGTGCCGCACAAAGGTGCTGCACAAGATAAAGGTGCATGGAGTTACAGGCAATGTATTTGCATGGATGTAGGATTAGTTAACTAACAGGAAGCAAATAGTGGGGATAAAAGAGTGCTTTTCTGGTTGGCGATCAGTGACGAGTGATGTGCTTCCAGGATCAGTGTTGGGATCACAATTGTTTACAACTTACATCGATGATTTGGAGTTGGGGATCACATGTAGTGCATCAAAGTTTGTGGATGACTCTAAGATGAGTGGTAGAGCAAAGTGTGCAGAAGACTCTGCAAGTTTGCACAGGGATATAGATAGTTTAAGTGAGTGGGCAAAGGTCTCGCAGATGGAGTACAATATTGACAAATGTGAAGTCATCCATTTTGGTAGAAATAACAGTAAAAAGAACTATCATTTGAGCAGTAAAAAATTGCAGTATGCTGCTGTGCAGAGGGACCTGGGTGACCTTGTGCATGAATCACAGAAGGTTGGCTTGCAGGAGCAACAGGTAATTAAGAAGGCAAATGGAATTTTGTCTTTCATTGCTAGAGGGATTGAGTTTAAAAGCAGGAAGGTTATAAATAGAAAAACATAGAAACCTGGAACAGTACAACACAGATTGGGCCATTTGGCCCACGATGTTGTGCCGACTTATTATCCTTCTAAGATCAATCCATTCTGCATATCCGACATTTTACTATCGTTCATGAGCCGATCCAAGAGTCACTTAAAAGTCTCTAAAGTATCTGACTCCACTACAACAGCCAACTGAGCATTCCACACAGCCACCACTCTCTGTGTAAAGAACCTACCTCTGACATCTTCCCTATACTTTCCTCCAATCACCTTAAAATTATGCCCCTTCATAATAGTCATTTCCGCCCTGGGAAAAAGTCTCTGACTATCCACTCTATCTATGCCTCATCATCTTGTAAACCTCTATCAAGTCACTTCTCATCCTTTTTCGCTCCAATGAAAAAAGTCCGACCTCCCTCAATCTTTCCTCATAAGACCTGCCCTCCATTCCAGGCAGCATCCTGGTAAATCTCCTCTGCACCCTCTCTAAAGCTTCTACATCCTTCCTATTATGAGGTGACCAGAACTGAACACAATACTCCAAGTGTGGTCTAACCAGAGTTTTATAGAGCTGCTGCATAACCTCACAGCTCTTAAACTCAATTCCCCTGCCAATGAAAGCCAATACACCATACGCCTTCTTTACAATCCTATCAACTTGGGTAGCAACTTTGAGAGATCTAAGGACATGGACCCCAACATCCCTCTAAGATAACAAGCATGGGGCTGGATGAACACAGCAGGTCAAGCAGCATCATAGGAGGCAGACAAGTCGAAGAGGCGGGGATGGAGCCAGTAAAGGTGAGTGTAGGTAGGGGGGTAGGGAGGAGATAGGTCAGTCCAGGGAGGACGGACAGGTCAAGGGGGCGGGATGATGTTTGTAGATAGGAGATGGGGGTGTGGCTTGAGGTGAGAGGCAAAACAGGTTAGGGAGGTGGAGCTGAGCTGGGCTGGTTTTGGGATGCGGTTGGAGGAGGGGAAATTTTGAAGCTTGTGAAATCCACATTGATGCCATTGGGCTGCAGGGTTCCCAGGCTGAATATGATTTGCTGTTCCTGCAGCCTTCGGGTGGCATCACTGTGGCATTGCAGGAGGCCCAGGATGGACATGTCATCTGAGGAATGGGAGTGGGAGTTGAAATGGTTCGCGACTGGGAGGTGCAGTTGTTTGTTGCGAACTGAGCGCAGGTGTTCTGCAAAGCGGTCCCCAAGCCTCCGCTTGGTTTCCCCGGTGTACAGGAAGCCACAACGGGTACAGCGGATGCAGTATACCACATTGGCAGATGTGCAGGTGAACCTCTGCGTGATGTGGAAAGTCTTCTTGGGGCCTGGGATTGGGGTGAGGGAGGAGGTGTGGGGGCAGGTGTAGCACTTCCTGCGGTTGCAGAAAAAATGCCGGGTGTGGTGGGGCTGGAGGGGAGTGTGGAGCGGACAAGGGAGTCGCGGAGGGAGTGGTCCCTCCGGAAGGCAGATAAGGGTGGGGAGGGAAAAATGTCTTTGGTGGTGGGGTCTGATTGCAGATGGCGGAAGTGTCGGAGGATGATGCGTCAGCATCACTAAGCCCTGCCGAGTCTTCACCATCCCCCCAGATCTCCCCCTTACTGAGAACGAACGGTCAGTCCTCAGTAAAGGGCTCACCTTTGTCCCCCTTCACCCACATATCAACGAATACCGCTCACGCTTGGATATTGAGCAGTTTTTCTGCCGCCTCCGCCTCCACGCTTACTTCTCCAACCGCGAATCTAACCCTCCCTCTACTGACCCCTTTTCCCGCCTCCAACACAAGCCCTCCTCCTGGACACCACCCCAAGGCCTCCTACCCTCCCTCGACCTCTTCATCTCCAACTGCCGTCGAGACATCAATCGCCTCAACCTCTCTACCCCTCTCAAACACTCCAACCTCTCCCCCCCAGAACGTGCAGCCCTCCACTCCCTCCGCTCCAATCCCAACCTCACCATAAAACCTGCAGTCAAGGGAGGGGCAGTCGTAGTATGGCGCACTGACCTCTACGTTGCTGAGGCCAGGCGCCAACTCTCTGATACCTCCTCCTACCGCCCCCTGGATCATGACCCCACCCCCGAGCACCAAACCATCATTTCCCAAACCATCCACAACCTCATCACCTCAGGTGACCTCCCACCCACCGCCTCCAACCTCATCGTTCCCCAACCCCGCACCGCCCGCTTCTATCTCCTCCCCAAAATCCACAAACCTGAATGCCCTGGTCGACCCATTGTCTCCGCCTGCTCCTGCCCCACCGAACTCATCTCCACCTACCTAGACTCCATTTTCACTCCCTTGGTCCAGGAACTCCCTACCTACGTCCGTGACACCACCCAAGCCCTCCATCTCCTCCAGAACTTCCAATTCCCCGATCCCCAACACCTCATTTTTACTATGGACGTCCAGTCCCTATACACATGTATTCCCCATGCTGATGGCCTAAAGGCCCTCCGCTTCTTCCTGTCCCGCAGAACGGACCAATCCCCCTCCACCGACACCCTCATCCGCCTAGCCGAACTCGTCCTCACCCTCAACAACTTTTCTTTCAATTCCTCCCACTTCCTACAGACAAAGGGGGTGGCCGTGGGTACCCGCACGGGCCCAAGCTATGCCTGCCTCTTTGTAGGTTATGTGGAACAATCCCTCTTCCGTACCTACACTGGCCCTAAACCCCACCTCTTCCTCTGTTACATTGATGACTGCATCGGCGCCGCCTCGTGCTCCCACGAGGAACTCGAACAGTTCATCCAATTCACCAACACCTTCCACCCCAACCTGAAGTTCACCTGCACCATCTCCAACACTTCTCTCTCCTTCCTGGACCTCTCTGTCTCCATCTCGGGTAACCACCTAGAGACAGATGTCCATTTCAAGCCCACTGACTCCCACAGCTACCTGGAATACACCTCCTCCCACCCACCCTCCTGCAAAAATGCCATCCCCTATTCCCAATTCCTTCGCCACCGCCGCATCTGCTCCCAGGATGAGACATTCCAATCCCGCACATCTCAAATGTCCTCATTCTTCAAGGACCGCAACATCCCCCCCACAGTGGTCGAGAACGCCCTCGACCGTGTCTCCCGCATTTCCCGGAACACATCCCTCACGCCCCGTTCCCGCAACAATAACCAAAAAAGAATCCCCCTCGTCCTCACATACCACCCCACCAACCTCCGGATCCAACACATCATCCTCCGACACTTCCGCCATCTGCAATCAGACCCCACCACCAAAGACAATTTTCCCTCCCCACCCTTATCTGCATTCCGGAGGGACCACTCCCTCTGCGACTCCCTTGTCCGCTCCACACTCCCCTCCAGCCCCACCACACCCGGCATTTTTTCTGCAACCGCAGGAAGTGCTACACCTGCCCCCACACCTCCTCCCTCACCCCAATCCCAGGCCCCAAGAAGACTTTCCACATCACGCAGTGTTCACCTGCACATCTGCCAATGTGGTGTCCTGCATCCGCTGTACCCGTTGTGGCTTCCTCTCCATCGGGGAAACCAAGCGGAGGCTTGGGGACCGCTTTGCAGAACACCTGC
>JAHRHZ010000156.1:1010421-1034161 GCA_024137785.1 Ginglymostoma cirratum | reverse complement strand
CTCCATCTATCCTCTCCTCTATCCATCCTCTATCCACCTCCCCCTCTCTCCCTATTTATTTCAGAACCCTCTTCCCCTCCCCCATTTCTGATGAAGGGTTTCGGCCCGAAACGTCAAGTTTTCCTGCTCCTATGATGCTGCTTGACCTGCTGGTTCATCCAGCCCCATGCTTGTTATCTCGGATTCTCCAGCATCTGCAGTACCTTTTATCTCCCCCAACATCCCTCTGTTCCTCGACACTGCCAAGAATCCTGCCACTAACCCTGCATTCTGCATTCAAATTTGATCTTCCAAAATGAATCACTTCATATTTTTCTGGTTTGAATTTCATCTGCCACTTCTTTGCCCAGCTCTGCATCCTGTCAATGTCCCGTTGCAACCTACAACAGCCCTCCATGCTGTCCACAACTCCACCAACATTCTGGTAGACTTATCCTGGATGTAATTTTGAGAGAGTAAGGTTTGATTTATTGTTTTTCTTAATTTGCATTGCATTTGCTTTATATAAGTGGGTTTTGCATCTACTGGAACAGCATACCATCAGAATTTTTTAAATTTGGGAATCGTCAGTAGTTAAGGGGAATTATTCGGTTTGTTAGTAGTTCTGTTTATTTGTTAACTGTTAGAGTTAGATAAATAAGTTGTTACTTATTGATTATAAAGTGTGTATCTGGAATTTCTTGCATTTAACCACTCTTCTAATAGATTATGAAGCGAGGCAAGCTTCTCTGGGTGTTTCCGTTTTAGTTATGGGGGGCCGGGAGCGACTCCTTCGTAACGGATTGGGGTCTCGAGCCCAGGATGTGGATAGTTCGTGTACAGGATCTGAATGGATTTGGATAGATTTAAACAGACGTGAGGATTAGTGTCCCCGATCTTTACATAAAACTTAGATGAGAAGTGGAAAGCCTATTTAATTTCAGTTGCTTGTTGTTGGTTAAATCAAAATTGAGGAAATGGTACTTAACATTGCTAAAGAAGATGCTTCCCAAATTTGCCCACAAAGTTTAGAAAGACACAAGAAGAATATACTTTTAGACCTAACAAACAGTTAGAAATATGTTTAACTATGGACAAGAGGAAAGTTGAAATTGTAAAGAAGTTAGTCAAGCATTTAGGTATACCAGAGAAACAGGCAACTGCACTGGAGTAGAAAAAATTAAATTGCAAATAAGACAATTGGAGTTAGGGAAAAAACAGAAAGAAGACAGAATGGTTGAGTTGGAAAAGATGAAATTGGCACCTGAAGCAAAAGACTTCAAATGGCAGAAGGAAACCTACAAAATAGAAGAGAGGGTGAGCAAACTCATTGTAGCCAACAGCCTGATAGGGATATTTACAAATATGTCAAAACATTACCAAAAATCAATGAAAAAGCCTTTTTCATTACCTTTGAGAAATGGCCTAAACCGATGAACTAGCCAGAGGATACGTGGGTAATATTAATTCAGACCAAGCTGGTCGGCAGGACTAGTGAGGTGTTTACAGCACTGTCAGAGGAAGTGTCAAGAGAATATGAATAAGTAAAACAGGTTATTTTGTGCTTCTATGAATTGGCACCAGAAGCATATAAGAAATATAAGAAAGGAACCAGGTCAGACTTACCAGGTCAGAGTTTGGAAGAATCAAACAGAGCAACTGCGACAGATGGGTTACAGCATTAAAGATAGAAAAGACATAGGAGGATCTTAAAGATGTTATTCTGCTGAAGGTGTGCAAAAACTCATTTCCAGAAGTGTTAAGAACTCATGTTGAGGAATGGAAAGTTAAAACAGCGAGATGAACTGCAGAGATGGTGGATGAATATACATTAGTGCATAAATCGTAATCTAGCTTCCGACAGCAATTTCATTCTGTGAGGGATAGAAATGGGAAAAATGGGAGGTCCTTAAATGAAAAACAAAAAGTAGATCACACTGGGAACAGTTTACCACATGTGAAAAATGAAACCCAAGAAGGTGATGAAGGGCGAAAGGTCTCAGGTGTTTTCACTGTAATAGTCGCAGTGCTGGTGGATTAGAAAGGCACTAGGAAAAGGATGTGGTAAAAGATGTTAAACCAGTGGGATTAGTTGAGGTAGTGAAAGAAATCCCAAGACAGGTCGAGGAGCAGCAGGACAGCGCACAGCCTAGTCACAGGTTGGAAAGTAAGATAGTGTCTGATCTATTCAAAGACTTCACTTCTATGGGTAAGATTTACTCAGGTGAACAGGGGGAGAAGGTAAAGAAGTGACACTATTGAGAGATATGGGAGCTGGTCAGTCTCTAATAGTAAGAGATGAAAATATTTGCACTCCTTCTGAAATGTTACCTCAGAGAGTGATAATCTGTGGAATAAGTGGAAAAAGATTTCGTGTTCCCCTGTGTAAGATAAGGCTGTAAAGTCCAATCAAGACTGGGGAAGTGACAGTGGAAGTGATTGAAAGAGTGTCTACTTCAGGAATACAGTTTGTTCTTGATAATGACCCAGCCGGATCAAAGGTGAGAGTGACGCCCATTGTAGTGGAGAAGCTGAAAGAAAACCAGGGAACTGAAAAGTTAAAAGAAAAATACCCTGGAATTTTTCTGGACTGTGTAGTGACAAAATCCAACAGCCATAAGTTGAAACAAGAAAGGGAAATAAAAGAGAAAGATGAAGGAGTTGAGGCCCAGTTAGCTGATACTCTGTTTGATGAAATGATAAATGAAAAACCTAAGCAGGTAGAGGATCAGGGAGAGCTGTTTAGTTCTGAAAGATTAATGGAGTTACAACAAAAAGATGAGACAATAAAAGATCTATATCATAAAGCCTACTCAGAAAAGGAATCAGAATGCATTCCAGAATGCTATTACCTTAAGGATAAAATCTTAAGGCAGAAACGGAGACCTTGGCAGGTTAGTTCAGAGGAGAAATGGGTGGAAGTTCACCCGATTGTGTTACCAGTAGAATACAGACAGGAACTATTGCGCATAGCACATGAATTAACAGTGGGAGATAATCTAAGAGTGAGGAAGACTCACACCAAGATATAGAAGCATGTCTGTTGGCCTGGATTACATAAAGATGTGGTTGAATTTTGCTGTACCTGTCATATGTGTCAGATGGCAGGAAAGCCACAGGTTGTAATAAAACCAGTGCCTTGATGCCAATTCCCGCATGTGAAGAATCTTTCATGCAGGATATGATTGACCACTGCCTAAAACCAAAAGTGGGAACAAGTATTTGCTAACCATAATGCATGTGTCTACCAGATTTCCAGATGCAATTCCATTACGGAATGTAAAGGCAAAAAAGGTTGCAGAAGAGTTGTATCAGAGATAAAAGGTACTGCAGATGCTGGAGAATCCGAGATAACAAGCATGGGGCTGGATGAACACAGCAGGTCAAGCAGCATCATAGGAGCAGGAAAACTTGACGTTTCGGGCCTAGACCATTCCTGGTAGTAGTGGTAATGTCACTAAAAAAAACAGGAAGGGTCTAGGCCCGAAACGTCAAGTTTTCCTGCTCCTATGATGCTGCTTGACCTGCTGTGTTCATCCAGCCCCACACCTTGTTATTGCGGAAGAGTTGCTTGCTTTCTTTACACATTATGGAGTAGCGAGGGAGATTCAATCATACCAAGGGTCCAAATTTATTGCCAAATTACTTGAGGAAGTCATGGCTAGGTTAGGCATCAAACACTTTAAATCTAGTGCATACCATCCTGAATCCCAGGGAGCATTCGAAAGGTGACATCAGACTCGAAATACCATGCTGAGGGCTTATTGCCAGGATTACCCAAATGATTAGGATAAAGCTATCCATTTATATTGTTTGCTATTAGAGATGCTCCAAATGAATCAACTCAGTTTACTCCATTTGAATTGATATTCAGACATGAAGCAAGAGGGCCTTTAAAATTAATTAAGGAGAAGCTGATAGGTCTGAAGTCAGAGATCTCAAGTTGGATTATGTATCTGAATTGAGAGAAAGAATAAACAGAATAGGTAAATTAACTAGACAACGCCTGAAGGTGGCACAGCATCTAATGAAGCGAGAAGCAGATAATAAATCTAAAATCTGTATGTTTGCCCGTGGGGATAAAGCATCGGTGCTGTTACCAGTGGTAGGAGATCCCCTCAAAGCAAGGTTTAGTGGTCCATATCAGAATGAGATGAAGCTAAGGCAGGTGAATTATCTGATAACATAGCCGGATAGGAAAAAAAAAAATCAGGTATGTCATGTGAACATGCCAAAACATTACTATGACAGGGAAAGGGAACTGGAGAAACAAGTATTAGTTATTGCCGGTCAGAATGAGGAATCAAATCCAGATGATTTGGATTTTGATATGCCTCAGAATAGATTAAATAATGAAAAAGTCCCTAAAGAATGGGATAGGATCGTAATCTATCTGTCTCAGGAACAGAACTGAACTGAAAGGCTTTTTGCAGCACTCTGAGGACGTATGTAGAAATAGAACAGGGAGAACTAATACCACAGTACATGAATTGAATGTAGAGTTAAGACTAAGAGAAAAAATGAAGCCATCTTTTCATAATGGTGGTTCAATTTTTCTTAAAGGGGGAAGTGTTGCAAAGTTGGTATAGTACTTGTAGATTGGAAGGCAGGATATTCGAAGTTATTTGTAAAATGATAGTGGAGAAGTGCACGTGATCCCTTTAAAAAATTGGAGATGAAAAATGTCTGCAGACTGCAGCAGATGCACAGAGAGTTCTTGAAATTGAAACATTGTATCTAAAGACTTTACTGTTGGCAGGTAATACAGCAACTGTTTTTTTACCAAGACAACAGGCTTTTGAACCAGGCCCCAGATACCAAAGGCTAATTAAATTTAAATCTAATGCTTTTGACAACCTTGGACCAATCCTATTGTAGGAAATGAATAGGGGATAAAAGAAGAGGGTATTCGAAAATCAGGGAAGAACAAACTGCCATCTGTTAAGAGAACGGCTTTCAATAGCCATCAGCTCTAAAGAGAAAATCACTGGCTCTCACAGAAATCTCTAAGCTCTCAGAGTAAGCACCTTCTAAATAAAGGTACTACAGCATTCTTAGCTAATATTCCTGACACAAGAATTCGATGGAAGAAGGAGTTCCTGATGGGAGGACAGTGGAGAAGGCAAAGAACATTCTGGAAGACTTATCCTGGCTGTAATTTGGAGAGCTTAAGCTTTAATCTTTTTTTCATTAATTTGGTTTATATAATTGGTCTTGTATCAATTGGAATAATTAGAATTTTGTGTTATTCAGGAATAGTTAGTAGTTAAGCAGGCATTGTTCGGTTTGTTGGTAGTTTTCTTCATTTGTTAACTTATTAATTGTTGATTATAAAGTGCATATCAGGGATTTCTTCCATTTAATCACCCCTTTAATAGATTGTGAGGCAAGGCGAGCTTCTCAGGGTATTTCGGTTTAGTTATCAGAGGAGGGTCGACCAGTCCTTCGTAACACCCAAGATTTACAGGTTAGGTCAATTAGCATGGGGGTTGTGGGGGCAGGATAGGGGGTGTGAGTCTGGCTGTAATGCTCTTCAGAGAGTTAGTGTGGATTTGTTGGGCCAAATGGCCTGTTTCCACACCATAGGGATTCTACTTTAGGAGGCTATTCTTCTAGTAGTTTATAAAATTATGAGGGAATGGATAGTGCAAATAGTCAAAGTCTTTTCCCCAGGGTAGTGGAGTTCAAAACGAGAGGGCATAGGTTTAAGGTGAGAGGGGAAAGATTTAAAAGGGAACTAAGGGGCAACTTTTTCACATGGAGGGTGGTGTATGTGTGGAATGAGCTGCCAGAGGAAGTGGTGGAGGCTGGTACAATTACAACATTTAAAAGGCATCTGAATGGGTATATGAATAGGAAGGGTTTAGAGGGATATAGGCCAAATGCTGGCAAGGGGGACTAGATTTATTTAGGATATCTGGTCGGCATGAATGAGTTGGACCAAAGGGTCTGTTTCCTTGCTGTAAAGCTCTATGATTCTATGGCAGATTCACTTTGCAGGACGTCATCTCCCGCTCTGTTTATTTCATTTGCAACTTCTGGCTGCTCATCCTACCCGTTCAGAATATCCTGTGTGCACTCAGAGATATCCTTAACCCTGGCACCAGGGAGGCAACACACCATCCTGGAGTCTCGTTTGCAGCCGCAGAAATGCCTGTGTCCCTCACTATTTCCCCTGACATGATACCCCTACCCCCAACAGTATCCAAAATGGTTTATCTCTGTAAGACGGGAGTGGCTACAAGGGATTCCCGCACTTTGCCCACACTTAATAGCCTTCCTGGTGGCCATCCAACTCTTCTCTGTCTGTGTAGCCCCTACTGGTGGTGTGACCAGCTCACTAAACATGCTATTCATGACATTTTCAGCCTCACAGATGCTCTATTGAGAATCCATCTACAGCTCCAGGTGCTCAATGTAATGAATCAGGTACTGCAGCTGAACACATTTCCAACATACATAGTTATCATGGACATTGAAACTGGCCCTGATATCCCACATTTTACAGGAGAAGTATTCCATAGGGCCGGGTTCTTCTGCCATCGCGACGTTTATCAAATGCAGACAATAATCCAGCAGCCAATTCCACAACCTTAAACACTACTCACCAAACCTGATTTCTCACTCTCGCTGTATATTTCTAGCAAACTACAATAAGAAAAGTAAGTGCTTTAATCTCTGTTTCCATCCTGACACTACTCACTTGGTCTCTAAACCTGGTTCCTGAGCAACCAAGCCTACATCCCTTTTTGAGTCATGATGTTACATCTGGAACTCCACCTCTGGATTCAGCTCTGCTCCTACTGCCACTATTCTGACTAGGTCACGACACCAGGTTATAGTCCAAAAGGTTTATTTGAAATCACAAGCTTTCGGACCGTTGTTCCTTCATTAGGTGGGCTCCTTCGTCAAGGGCAACCCTTCGAAAGCTTCTTCGAAAGCTTGTGATTTCAAATAAACGTGTTGGACTATAACCTGGTAGAACATAGAACATAGAACATTACAGCGCAGTACAGGCCCTTCAGCCCTCGATGTTGCGCCAACTTGTGAAACCGATCTGAAGCCCATTTAACCTACACTATTCCATTATCATCCATATGTTCATCCAACAACCATTTAAATGCCCTTAAAGTTGGCGAGTCTACTACTGCTGCAGGCAAGGCATTCCATGCCCTTACAACTCTCTGAGTAAAGAACCTACCTCTGACATCTGTCCTATATCTATCACCACTCAATTTAAAGCTATGTCCCCTCGTGCTAGCCGTCACCATCCGAGGAAAAAGGCTCTCACTGTCCACTCTATCTAATCCTCTGATCATCTTGTATGTCTCTATTAAGTCACCTCTGAACCTTCTTCTCTCTAACAAAAACAGCCTCAAGTCCCTCAGCCTTTCCTCATAAGACCTTCTCTCCATACCAGGCAACATCCTGGTAAATCTCCTCTGCACCCTTTCCAATGCTTCCACATCCTTCCTATAATGCGGTGACCAGAACTGTACGCAATAATCCAAGTGCGGCTGCACCAGGGTTTTGTACAGCTGCAACATGACCTTATGGCTCCGAAATCAATCCCTCTACCAATAAAACCTAACACACCGTACGCCTTCTTAATAACCCTATCAACCCTATGGTGTTGTATGAATTCTGACTTTGTCCATCCCTGTCCAACACCAGCACCTCCATATGCCAATTGTCACTGAACCTGCTGCTCAAGCATTTATCCAGTAACCCCTGCCACTGTTCACCCCAAGGTTCACTCTGCTTGCTGCTACTACTCATGAATAAGTTGCTCAATATGTTCAAAGTCTCAAAACAAAAACAGAAATTGCTGGAAAAACTCAGCAGGCCTGGCAGTACCTGTGGAGAGAAAGCAGAGAACTTGTTAATTCTGCTTTCACTCCATAGTTGCTGTCAGACCTGCTGAGTTTTTAAAGCAATTTATATTTATTTTTTCTGATTTCCAGCATTCATAACTTTTTTGGTTTCTCTGTTCGAAGACTTTCTTGTGACACAGTGGATGATGAAGTGTATTCTCAATGCGAAGGTAGGGCTTTGTCTCCACAAGGGCTGCGTGGTGGGTGCTCTTACCAATACTGACATTGACATATGTATCTGTGCAGGCAGATTAATGAAGATGACGTCAAATTTTTTTTCCCTCTTGTTAGTTCCCTCACCAACTGTGCAGGCCCAGTCTTGCAGCTATGTTCTTTAGGACTCAACCAGCTTGATCAGCGGGGGTGTTGCCTAGCCACTACTGGTGGTGAACATTGAAATACCCCACAAATATACTCTGTGCATTTGCCACCCTCAGTGCTTCCTCCAAGTGTTTTTCAACATGGAAGTGTTGATTAACCAACAGAGGTAGGATGGTGTGTAGTAATCAGCAGGAGATTTCTTTGCCCATTTTTGTCCTGAAGCCATGAGAATTTATGCTGTCTGGAGTCAATGTTGAGGACTTCAGGACGACTCCGTCTCATCTGTATGCCACTATGCTTCCACCTTGGCTGGACCTATCCGGCTGGTGGGGCAGGATATATTCAGTGCTGGAGATGGCAGTGTCTGGGATGTTATTTGTGAAGTACGATTCCATGAATATGACCTTGTCAGCTTTTTACTTGACTGGTTTGTGAGATAGCTCTCCCAATTTTGGCACAAGCCCTCAGAGCTTGGTCAGGAGGACATTGCAGGTTCACTATGTTTGCTGTTGTCATTTCCAGTGCCTGTTTCAATGTTAGGTTGTCAATCCAGTTTCAATTCTTTATTGCTTTTAAACAATTGCAACAACTGAGTAGCTGGTTAGGCCATTTCAGAGCACAGTTAAGAGTCAACCTATGGTTGTCATGTTTTTAATTCCAGATTTTTTATTGCACCAGCTGATGTGTTGGGTTTTGAACTCAGGCCCTGGAACAAGCCCTGGAACAAAGGCCTGAACCACCCTGACCCACCACCACCCTTCTCCTCCATTTAGCCAAGCTCGCGCTGACCCTCAACAACTTGTCTTTTAAATTCTCTCATTTCCTTCAGGTCAGAGGTGTGGCCATGAGGACCCCCTGGGCACCCAGTTATGCCTGTCTCTTCATGGGGTATGTGGAACATTCTTTGTTCCAATTCCAGCCCCGACCCACATTTTTTTCTCCAATATATCAATGAAATCATTAGTACTGCTTCCCTTCTCATCCAGAATTGGAAAAGTTCTCACTTTCACCTGGTCTACCTCTGACTCCTCCCTTCTATCCTTGACATTTCTGTTTCCATTTCTAGAGATAGTCTGGCCACTAATATCCACTATAAACCCACTGATTCCCACAGCTACCTAGACTATACATTTTCATACCCTGCTGCCTATAAAGGCTCTATTCCATTTTCTATTCCAGTTCCTCCGTCTCCGTCACATGTTCCAATGAGGCCAACTTCAACAAGGGAGCCTACGAAATGTCCATCTTCTTCCTTAATCAAGGATTCCACAGCACTTTTGTCGACAGGGCCCTCAACCGGGTATGATCATTCTCTGGCACTTCCGCCTCGACCCCCTCTCTTCCCTCCTGAAACAGCAATAGGGTTTCCCTATCACTGCTCTCCTCTCCCTGCTTTACACCGAGTTCACCGCTCTCCTCTCTTTGCTTCACACCAAGTTCAGCGTTCTCCTCTCCCTGCTTTATATCAAGTTCACGACACTCCTCTCCCTGCTTTACACTGAAGACACCGTTCTCCTTTCCCTACTTTATACTGAGGTAACCTCTCTCCTCTCCCTGCTTCACAGCGAGTTCACCGCTCTCCCCTCCTTGCTTCACATTACGTTCACTAATCTAATCTCTCTTCTTTCACACCGTGTTCGCTGCTCTCCTCTCCGTGCTTTATACTGAGTTCACCACACTCCTCTCCTTGCTTTATACAGAGTTTACCACACTCCTCTCCGTGCTTGCTACTGAGTTCACTGCTCCCCTCCCCTGGCTGTTGACAAAGTTTACCACTGTCCACTCTCTGCTTTACACCGAAATGACCGGCCTCCTCTCCCTGCTCACTACCAACTTCACGGCTCTCCACTCCCTGCTCTAGACCAATTTCGCTGCTCTCCTCCCCCAGCTTCACATCGAGTTCACCGCTCTCCTCTCCCTGCTTCACACCACATTCACTGCTCTTCTCTCGCTGCTTTTCACCGAGTTCACTGTGCTCCTACCCCTGTTTTATGACAGTTTCACTGCTCTCCTCTCCGTGCTTTAGACCAAAGACACTGCTCTCCTCTCCATGGTTCGCACTGAGTTCACCGCACTCTTCTCCCTTCTTGATACCGAGATCACTGCTCTCCTCTCCCTGCTTCACATTGAGTTCACCGCTCTTCTGTTTTGTTTTTCCAGTGATCGGGACCAGGTGAACCTTGTTGACTATGAGTTCATTGATCGGGGTTGTTACTTTGGGCCAATCAAGAAAGCCCTGGCTGACATTGTTAACCAGGAGATTTAGAATTTCCTCAGACAGGCAACTGACTCTGGGCTTAAGTGCACAAGTAAATCGAGGGTGACTTGTTGATGGGATGGCGGCCTATGTGCAGTTATTTTCAGTAGCGAGGGGACAGAACTGCACATGCCTGAAAAACATTCACTTACAACAGTCGTCTTTGAGTAGGGGTAAGCATTTCTGGCAGATACCTTTATTTGGGAAGACTGATATGTTTGATCCTGCTGTCGAGGACTGGACCCAGTATGAGAAAAGAATGTGATAGTTTTTCTGGTCTAATGACTATGAGGCAGATAAAAAGTGCTAAGTGATCCTTCTGACTGCTTGTGGGCTCTCAGAGTTCTTGGTTGTGAGTGGCTTAACTTTCCCAGAAGCATCAGACACTAAAACCTTCCAAGAGTTGATGGAATTGGTTAAGGAATATTATGATCCCAAATCTTCACTAATCCTGAGATGCTATCAGTTTTATTCGGCTGTTAGAGAACCAGCAGAATCATATCGGGATTGTTGAAAAGGTGAAGACGACTGCCAGAGGCATGTGATTTTGTGTTAACCCTGAATGAGATGCTGAGAGACCATTTGGTATGCGGGATTAATGACGTAACCATGCAGAAGAGTCTACTAGCTGAAGCCCAACTGAACTTCAAACAGGCACTACAACTGGCTTTGTCATTGGAAAATGCGACAAGTGGAGCATGGGAGCTGCAGGGCATCCCAATGGAAGTGGACTCCCTTATCTCTTTGACTGAGCTTGGGAAACATCACTTGAGTGTTGGCAATCATGGACCCTCACACAGGTTATATCCTGAGCAGAGGGACCCTAGGCCAGTCCACAGCGGAACCCCACAAAAAAGCCGTGCCTTGGCCAAGTGGCCAAGAAGTTCTTCAGGATCTGGGCTGGTAAACCATTGTAGTTGTTGCCAGTATGTAGACTCAAGACAGCAAAGGAGCCCTACAAGGCCTGACTTGACTAAGAAAATTTGCAGACCAGTATCCAGGAGAGTACACACCCCAGAAAGTCTCCTACACTAGGGGTGGAGCAATTAAATTGCTTAGCGAAGTCCAAATTAGAAGCAATTAAAATTAATGCTCAGTCATATTAGTCACTCAGTTCCCATAAAGGTCAATACCAGCACAGCTGTATCTGTGGTTGCCGAAGCTGTCTTTAACAAGGTTCGCTTGGGACCCGATCTGTTAAGTTTGCGCAAGACCTCAGCCAGACTGAGAACAAACACTGGGGAACTGTTGCAAATTGAGGGTACAACTTCGGTTCTGGCCTCCGTTGAGAAAGGAAGTTCCTTTCCGAGGAAGGGTCACCAGACCCAAAGCATTAACTCTGACCTGATGAGCTTTTCCAGCAACTTCTGTTTTTGGTCCTTTGAGAAGCAGTTAGTGTAGTTACCACTGATGGGAAAAACAGGCTCAGGCCCAAGCCTACTGGGGCAGAATTGGTCAAGAAAGATTCATCTAGATTGGCTACTTTTACCCGCAAGGCAAATGGCACCAGGCAGGCCTTGCAAAATTGCGGAATTGCTTCTAGGTCAACATGTAAAGTGGTTTGAACACTTGATAGTCCTAAGCCCTTCCTGAAAAACTCCTGGGTATTTCACTGGAACTCCATTGAGGCAGCTTATTTCTAATCGAAAAATGTTAAGAGGCAGAAATCAGGCGGTTGGAAAGTGAAGGAATCATCAAACCAGTGAATTTGCAGTATGGGCAGCGCCAGTCGTACTAATTGTGGAGCCTGATGGCTTGGTTCACCTTTGTGGGGATTTTAAGCAAATGGTAAATGGTCTCTCGCAGCTAAATAGATACTGGATCCCTCGCATAGAGGACATGTATGTGAAGTTCGCTGGGGTCTGTTCTTTACGAAGCTGGACATGACCCATGCCTACGTGCAATTGCAACTGGTTGTGGAGTCTCAGGAGTATGCTACAATTAATACCCATAAGGGTTAATATCCATATGCAAGACTGCCATTTGGGGTATCATCAGCCTGTACCCTTTTCCAGCGGACCATGGAGAACATTTTACAAGAGCTACCCCATTTATCTGGATGATGTACTAATAACAGGAAAGACCAATAAAGAGCATTTGGAGATCTTGGACATAGGGCTTGAACATTTCGGACAGGTGGGCTAGCGCCTTAGAAGGGAATAATATGTGTTCCAGTTGCCCCCGGTGACCTACTTGGGTTACAGAGTTGATAAAATTGGGTTATGCCTGTTGGAAGAGAAAGTGAGGCCAATGAAAGGAGCTCCGGTGACCACATCTGTACTGGAGCTCAGGTCTTTCTTTGGGTTCGTGAATTATTACATAAAATTCATATGTAACCTGGCCTCCATCTTGGCACCCTTACACCTGCTATTGAAAAAGGGGCAGCCTTGGAAATGGTTGCATAGCCAAGAAACAGCCTTCAGGGAAGTGAAAAAGCAGATATCATCATCTAAGGTGTTGGCCTATTATGATCCAAAGTGAGACGTAATGCTGACATGTGATGCCTCCCGTATGGTATCGGGGTCGTGTTGGCTCATCAGAGGCCCAATAGAGACAAACGCCCCACAGTGCATGGTTACCAGACTTTGGCTGATGCCAAATGCAAATATGCCAAGATAGGGAAGGAAGGTTTAACGGTCATCTTCAGTGTGAGTAAGTTCCATCAGTACCTTTACGGACAGGAATTTGTCATAGTAACAGATCAGAAACCCCTGCTACGGCTACTGAAGAAAGATAAGGCAGTGCTGCCCATAGCTTCTGGTAGAATTCAGTGTTAGGCCCTTATTAGCAGTGTGTACAAGTACAAGCTAAAACATCTTCCAGGAAGCCAAATGGCTAATGTGGATACCCTGAGCCACCTCCAACAGGCAGGTACTCCACCGGTGGTCCCTCTCCTGGAACAGTCCATTCTGGTTTTAAACTTCTTGGACAACCTTCCAGTCACCGCTGACAATATCTGACTGTGGACACAAGAAGATCCTGTCCTATCAAAACCAAACCAGCTGGTGGTAGTAGGAGAAACAGAAGGGCCATCACAACCAGGATTGAAACCTTTCTCGACACGGTGAGACCAGATCACTGTAGAGGATGGCATATTACTTTGGGGAGCAAGGGTGGAACTCCACCAGGGTCATCCAGGGGTTTCCAAGATGAAGATGTGAACAAGAAGCGATATCTGGTGGGCACGGTTGGATGCTGACATCGCTGCATTGGCGGGGCAGTGCCAGAGTGCCAACAGGACAAAAAGTGCCGCCAGCAGTGCCCCCACACTCGTGGGAACAGTTGGATAAACTTTGGACTTGGTTACGCGTCAACTATGCTGGTCCTTTCAAGGGCTCCATGTTCCTGGTCATTGTGGATGTCCATTCAAAGTGGTTGGATGCGCATAAAGTTTGTTCGGTAAACATAGGGATGACAATTCAGAAGCTGCGAGCATCATTCGTGACACATGGACTCCTAGAAGTGTTAGTCATGGACAATGGGGTGTCATTTACCAACAGGGAATTCGAATATTTCCTAAAGTCAAATGGCATTCGGTACATAAGAACTGCTCCATACCATTTATCGTCCAGCGGTCTAGCAGAAAGAATGGTCCAGATGTTGAAGGCAGGCTTAAAGAAGGCGCCTACAGTGTCACTTGATGCCAAACTGTCCTGGTTCCTGAGATAGTAGGAACTGCAGATGCTGGAGAATCTGAGATAACAATGTGTAGAGCTGGATGAACACAGCAGGCTAAGCAGCAACAGAGGAGCAGGAAAGCTGACATTTCCGGCCTAGACCCTTCTACAGAAATTTCTGAAGAAGGGTCTAGGCCCAAAACGTCAGCTTTCCTGCTCCTCTGATGCTGCTTGGCCTGCTGTGTCCTGGTTCCTGTTTGATTATAGGACCATCCCGCAAGCAATAACAGGGATAGATCAAGCAGAGTTTCTGATGGGGAGAAGACTTTGTAACAGGTTAAACCTGATATTCCCAGGCCTGGAGGGGAAGGACAAAATGGCAGCAGGAATGCCAATGCCGGCCACATACCTCCTCTACGCAACAGAGACAATTTAATTCGGGGCTGGAACTACTGAAATGGCCGTATATGGGTACGCAGCAAGGTGGATGTGAGGTCAGGTCCTGTAATGTACAAAGTTTGGGTAGGTGAGGTGGTCTTGAACAAATACGTAGATTATCTGAAAGCTGTTACCTTCCAAAAGGGACAGGAGCAAAACATACCTGGCCCCTCAGAACAGCCACAAGGCCCATCGGAAACTATCGATTATCCCCCTTCATCTAGTGTTGAGGAAACCTGAGAGTCCAAGATGGATGCAGCCTCAATACCATTACCGCCAAAAGAAGAGGAGGAAACTCTCCTGAGATGCTCCAGAGGCATGAAACAGGCTACATCCAGTACACGCCGCCCGTTTCACAGTCCAAATCTGAGGAACCCGAGCTGGGGTGAAAACGTTCCAGGGAAAGCTACAAGGGAAAGACCAGGCCTACACCCTCGGACTTAGATGGGGAGGATGTAGTGCTTGGAACCAGGTGGATCACATTGATTATGAGATCCTTGATTGGGGTTGTTAACCTGGCAAATCAGGAAAGCCCTGGCTGACCAAAATAACCAGATTAGAATCTCCTCAGTTCAGGGGACAGACTCTGAGCTGGCTGGCCACAGCCAGTGTAGTGTGTACAAGTAAATAAAAGGTTGACTTGCTGATGGAATACCAGCCTCTATGCACTTATTTCAGTTTTATACTGAGTTCTCTGCCTGTTCTCTCATGCTGTTTTTACCCAATATCACACCCAGTCTGATCCCAGTCCCCCTCCTCACTCTCTGCATCCTTCAGTAGCCCATGTAATATATACCATTGGTCCCCATCAGTCACTGCACACTTTAATATCCTATCCAGGGTGAATTCACTCCCCACTCACTTGACACACCCTTCAATATTCCCATGTATCTAATTTTCCTTTCCTGCTCTCTTGAGATTACATCTGTGTAAACAGCTTTATTGTACATCCTAGCTCATCTCAACATTTCTGGCTGACTAACTTAATCTGATAGTTCACTGAGTGGCAGGAAGATAGATCTAAACCTTCAAATATAGTGTTAGTATATATGTATTTAAATCTTACCTAATTTAGAGATCGAGCCAAAAGAGGTGGCATTTCCAAATTTCACTGCAGTGAAAAATAAAAAAATTGAATGTCAAAGCCAGAATGTAAAATCAAGTTAAACAAATACTCAATGATTAGCACCTATCGACCTATCATTTACTCCTTAAGCCCTCCCCCAACTCTATCTTCTGCATGAAACCAACTTTTTCCAAGTTACCATCAGTTCTGAAGAAGGGTCATTGGACCCAAAACATAAACTCTGACTTCTCTCCACAGGTGTAGTCAGACCTGCTGACTTTTTCCAACAATTTCTGTTTTTCTTTCTGAGTTCCCGCATCTTCTTTTGGTCTTTCCCCACAATATCACCCGGGTGCCGATATTACTGATCCAGCAAATACACCATTGTGCAACAATCTCCCCTATAAATAAGCAACAAGGCAACATTTATGTTTCAACTGATTATCTCAATGACCATATGCGGAACTGGCTGACCATATAAATATTGCGGCACATGGGATTCAGGGAACTACACTAAATGCACTAAAAAAGTGTCAATGGACAGAAAACAAAGAAATCACTGGGTCATTTTCAAGATGCCAGGTGTCATTAATGGGTACCAGAGATCAATGCTTGGGCTGCACTTATTCAGAAAACATTCAGTTTCCTTGTGGGGATTATTTATAATATTTCCAAGTTTGTGCATGACAAGTTTGTTTTGTGAGGAGAATGCAATGATGGTTTTAGGGGATTTTTAGCATTAACCAGTGAGGAAAGGTTAGTTGCAGACACACTGGCACCAGATGGACATGCACAAAGTGAGATTCAGCCAGCAACGTGGTGATTGGTCTGTAGAAATTAGCTGGCAATGACAAAGGCCTCATGCTTGCAACACCTGTGTGAATATCTCCAAGGTTCCTGATTGGCTGGTTGGTGTGAATGATACGACGAGAAGCCTTTGGACTACCTGGAGAAGGCATGGTATTATTTTCTCTGCAATTAAAAAAAGCCAGTTTATTTTCTCTCACCAGTTATTATAAGCTTGACTTTTAAACAATAATTTGTGAATAGATAAGCAAATATTGTGGATAGGAACCACTGAACCACCTTCTGAGTTTTTTGTGGCTTGATAAGGGGGTTAAATTTTTAATTAACAAAGAGGCCGGTTAACTCATTTGGCTAGGTGGCTGGTTTGTGATGTATCATGATGCCGACAGTGTAGATTTATTTCCTGCACCCTATGAATTTACCATGAAAGACCTCCTCAACCACTTTTGGTCTCTGTTAGCAACTATTGATTCTCCGAGGCTGACCTTTACCTATTCTTTTGTCTGCTCAATTGTTTTTGTCTCTCTTTGGGCTCCATCGCCACCTATCGTATACTCTTGCCTGTTTTCCTACCCCAACCCCAACTTCAACGTTTTAGCAGATACACTCAGCTTTGAAGATGGATCACTGAACCCGAAACATTAACTCTGCTTTTTCTCTACAGATGCTACCAGATCTGTAGAATTTTCCAGCAATTTCTGTTTTTGTCTCCTTCTCAACCCCTCTGCTAGCCTGTGGCATGGTGACTCCCTGAGGTTAAACCACCGCCAGTCATCTCACTCTGATGAAAGAGCATTCCTGTGGTCCTCTGGGACTACAGCAACTTTTGACAAGCAGTGTTATGTATGATAAAGTGTGTGCAGTACACAAAACAAGACTGAATAAACTTGTAGCACAGATTGAACTTGGTGGGTATGATGTTGAGGGCATCACGGAGATGAGGCTGCAAGAGGATATTTAGTTCCCAGGGCGTGGGGAACTAAATATCCAAGGATATACGTTGTATTGAAAGGACAGCCAGATGGGCATAGGGTTCGGATTATCTTTTTCGTGAGAAATTAGATTAACATGATAGCAAAAGGTGATATAGTATTGGAAGATGGAGAATCTCTGTGGGTAGAGTTGAGGAACAGAAAAGAATGGGACTTAAGTACAATCCTCCTAGCAGCAGTCAGGATGTGGGGAAGAAAATAAATCAGAAGACAGAGGAGATATGTAAGAAAGGCACCATTACAATAATCATGAGAGTGACAGCCCTTGACATCAAGGCTGCATTCGACCGAGTGTGGCATCAAGGAGCCCTAGCAAACCTGGAATCAATTGGTATTGGGGGCAAACTCTCTGGTGGTTAGAGTCATAGGATGGTCATGGTTGTTGGAGGTCAACCATCTCAGCTCCAGGCCACATCTGCAGTTGATCCTCTGGGTAGTGTGCTTGGCCCATCCATCTTCAGCTGCTTCATTAATGATCTTCCCTCCATCATAAGGTCAGAAGTGGGGATGTTCACTGATGATTGCACAATGTTCAGCACCATTCACAACTCCTCAGATACTGAAGCAGTCCATGTTCAAAGATCTGGACAATATCTAGGCTTGGGCTGACAAGTGGCAAGTGACATTCATGCCACACAAATGCCAGGCTATGACCATCACCAACAAGGGATAATCTAACCACCTTCGCTTGACATTCAAGGGTGTTACCATCACTGAATACCCCACTTTCAACATTCTGGGGTTATCATTGACCAGAAACTCAACTGGACCCACCACATAAATACAGCGGCTACAAGAGCAGGTCAGAAGCTGGGAATACTGCGGTGAGTAACTCACCTCCTGACTCCTCAAAGCCTGTCCACCATCTACAAGGCACAATCAGGACTGTGATGGAGAACTTCCCACTTGCCTGGATAGGTGCAGCCCCAACAACGTTCAAGAAGCGTGACACCATCCAGGACAAAAGAGCCCATTTGATTGGCACTCCATCCACAAGCATCCATTCCCTGTACCACCGATGCTCAGTAGCAGCAATATGTACTATCTAAAAGCTGCATTGCAGAAATTCACCAGAGGTCCTGAGACAGCACCTTACAAACCCACAACCACTTCCATTTAGAAGGACAAGGGCAGCAGATATACGGGAACATCACTATCTCCACGTTATCCCTCCAAGCTACTTGCCATCCTGACTTGGAAATATATCGCCGTTCCTTCACCGTTGCTGGGTCAAAATCCTGGAATATATACATTGTACTGCGGTTCAAGAAGGCAGTTCACCACCACTTTCTCAACGGCAACTAGGGATGGGCAATAAATGCTGGCCAGCCAGCGATGCCCATATCCCACAAATGAATAAAAAAAAACACAGGGACCTCAATATGCAGGTGGACTAGGAAAATCAGTAAGAAAAGGAATTTATGGAGCAGTTTGTGGTACAGCCCACCAGGGAATTTGTACTTCTGGATCTGGAGATATAAAATGACACAGACCTGACTACGGAGCTTGAAGTGAAGGGACCTTGTGAGGGCAGTGACCACATGGCGGAGGCAGCGAATGAAGATAGACTCTCTTTCAGTGATATCTATTTCCTCTTTTTATTCTTAAACCTAATCAAATGGTGCCGAATTGTGGCGACAGTCGAAGCTTTTCACTGAATTTTGGTAAAATGTAATAGAAAATGTAAAACTATAAAATGCGAGTGACAATAAATCATTCAAATTCAAATTCACCCTGCAGTTTGAGAGGGAGAAGCTGGAATCTGATGTAACTGTATTACAATTGAGTAAAGATAACTACAAAGACATGTGGGACATGCTGGTCGGAGTTACTTGGAAGGGGAGCCTAGCACAGAAGACAATGGAAGGACCTTCCAGGGGTAATTCAGGAAGCATAGCTGAAACCCATCTTAAGGAGGAAGAGAAATATGATGACGAAGGAAGGTGAAGCAACCATGGCTGATAAGGGAAGTCAGGGACAGCAAAAAAGCATACAATGTGGTGAAATTAGTGGGATGCCAGAGGACTGGTAAACCTTTAAAAACCAGCAGAGGACAACTAAAAGAACAAGGTGGGGCAAGAGATGAAATATGAGAGTAAGATAATGAGTAATATAAAAGAAGAAATGGCAGAGGAACTGAATAGATACTTTATATCAGTCTTCATGGTAAAAGACACCAGCAGCATATCCAGAACTTCAAGTGAGTCAGGCAGCAGAGGTGAGAGTGGTGTCCATTATAAAGGAGCATATGCTGGAGAGGCTGAAAGATCTGAAGGTGGATAAATGATCCAGACAGGATGGGTTACTCTTCAGAGTTCTGAAGGAGATAGCTGAGGAGATTATGGAGGTATCAGGCATCACTGGAGTCAGGGAGGATCCCAGAGTTCTGAAAAATGGTTCATCTAATAGCCTTGTTTACCCATTCTCTTCTTCCCTCCAGTCCTTGAGCTGTGGTGTAAGCAGCTCTCCAAATGTGATATCCACGTAACTCTCAGCCTTGCGCATGTGCTATAGTGTCTCCAGCTACTGCTCAAGTTCCAAAATATGGAGGTCAGGTTTGTGCAGTTAGGGGCACTTCCTGCACACATGGTCATCTTGGCTGCCAGTAGGATCCATGATTTCTCACATGAAAAGTTACACATTCCACTTGGCTGACCTTACCTGTCAGGGTTTAAAATTCAAACTTAGGCCCAAGCTATGCCTGCCTCTTTGTAGGTTATGTGGAACAATCCCTCTTCCGTACCTACACTGGCCCTAAACCCCACCTCTTCCTCCCACGAGGAGCTCGAACAGTTCATCCACTTCACCAACACCTTCCACCCCAACGTGAAGTTCACCTGGACCATCTCTAACACCACTCACCCCTTCCTGGACCTCTCTGTCTCCATCTCGGGTAACCACCTAGAAACCGATATTCATTTCAAGCCCACCGACTCTCACATCTACCTAGAATACACCTCCCCCCACCCACCTTCCTGCAAAAATGCCATCCCCTATTCCCAATTCCTTCGCCTCCGCTGCATCTGCTCCCAGGATGAGGCATTCCACTCCCGCACATCTCAAATGTCCTCATTCTTCAAGGACCGCAACTTCTCCCCTCGTCCTCACATACCACCCCACCAACCTCCGGATCCAACGCATCATCCTCCGACACTTCCGCCATCTACAGTCAGACCCCACCACCAAAGACATCTTTCCCTCCCCACCCTTATCTGCCTTCCGGAGGGACCACTCCCTCCGCGACTCCCTTGTCCGCTCCACACTCCCCTCCAGTCCCACCACGCCCGGCACTTTTCCTTGTAACCGCAGGAAGTGCTACACCTGCCCCCACACCTCCTCCCTCACCCCAATCCCAGGCCCCAAGAAGACTTTCCACATCAGGCAGAGGTTCACCTGCACATCTGCCAATGTGGTATACTGCATCCGCTGTACCCGCTGTGGCTTCCTCTACATCGGGGAGACCAAGCGGAGGCTTGGGGACCGCTTTGCAGAACACCTGCGCTCAGTTCGCAACAAACAATTGCACCTCCCAGTCGCAAACCATTTCAACTCCCCCTCCCATTCCTCAGACGACATGTCCATCCTGGGCCTCCTGCAGTGCCACAATGATGCCACCCGAAGGCTGCAGGAACAGCAAATCATATTCAGCCTGGGAACCCTGCAGCCGAATGGTATCAATGTGGATTTCACAAGCTTCAAAATCTCCCCTCCCCCAACCGCATCCCCAAACCAGCCCAGCTTGTCCCCGCCTCCCTAACTTGTCCTTCCTCTCACCTATCCCCTCCTCCCACCTCAAGCCGCACCCCCATCTCCTATCTACTAACCTCATCCCGCCCCCTTGACTTGTCCGTCCTCCCTGGATTGACCTATCTCCTCCCTACCTCCCCACCTACACTCACTTTTACTGGCTCCATCCCCGCCTCTTTGACTTGTCTGCCTCCTCTCCACCTATCCTCTCCTCTATCCATCCTCTATCCGCCTCCCCCTCTCTCCCTATTTATTTCAGAACCCTCTTCCCCTCCCCCATTTCTGATGAAGGGTCTAGGCCCGAAACTTCAAGCTTTCCTGCTCCTGTGATGCTGCTTGGCTTGCTGTGTTCATCCAGCTCCACACCTTGTTACTTAGTCTTACTGTCTGGCTTCTAACTTATCGGCGCAGGCTTGGAGGGACGAAGGGCCTGTTCCTGTGCTGTAATTTTCTTTGTTCTTTATACACCCTTTTCCTTATTCTCTGACTGTTACTTACCCCTGGTGCATTTCACTTAATCAGTGAAATGACCAATGACCAAAGAACTTACAGTTTTCCTGAAATATCACTCTTTGTTTTGTGTTGGGCCCCCAATCCTGGGCCTCAGGTCGTTCATTGGAAAAAGCTTTACAAATTATGAATGGAGAAAAAGTAAAACACACCTCTTCCACTCTGCACCAAATTCCCAGGCTGTTCCCAAAATCCCAGAAGCACACACACACACTCGTGCTGTGTCTCACTCCAGATTTGTTCTCTTCCAACTCTTTGTGTGAAGCTTGCCGGCTAAGAAGGCATATGGGATACTAGCCCTCATTCACCACAAAATCGAATACAACAGCAGGGAGATTAAGAAGGAGCTGTATATAATGTTTGGCCACAGCTGGAGTACTGTGGCTAGTGCTGGTCATCACACTATAGGAAGGATGTGAATGCACTACAGGAGGTGCAGAGGAGATTCACCAGGGTGTAACTTGGGCTGGGGCAATTCAACTATGAAGAGAGACTCAGTAGGCTGTGGTTAAAGAAAAAAACAAAAGAACTGCAGATGCTGTAAATCAGGAACAAAAACAAAGTTGCTGGAAAGGCTCAGCAGGTCTGGCAGCATCTGTGAAGGAAAAAACAGAGTTAATGTTTCCGGTCTGGTGATGCTCAGGACTAGTGGTTAAAGAAAGACTAAATAAATTGGAACAACAATACTCACTGATAGACACAGATGTTGCTAGACTTGTTCAGTTTCTCCAGCAATTTCTGTTTGGTTTGTCTTAGATCTCCAGCGTCTACAGTTCTTTGTTGCATTTTCCTGGAAAGACTGGGCTAATTTTCCTTCGACCAGTCTTGGCTGAAGGAGGTTCTGATTGAGGTATATCAAGTTCTGAGGGGCTGAGACAGGGTCATGTGTTGAAACCTATGCCCTTAGTAGAAGGGTCAACAACAGAGGGCACAGTTTAGGTAAGGCAAGGTTAGGATCAGGAAGTCCAGAGGTGATTCGAGGAAAAGATTTTTCACCCAGTGGTTTGTGGCTATCTGAAACTCTATACCTGAAAGGCTGGTCACAGTAGGAACCCTCAAGACATTTAAGAACAATGTAGATGAATATCTGAAGCATACAAGGCTATGGGTCAGGTGGTGGAAAATGGGACTAGAATAGATGGGTTTTTCAACACCAGTGCAAACACAATGGGCTGAGGGTCTCTTTCAATGCTGCAAAACTGTACAAATCTTTGACTCAATAGAGTCATAGAGTCATACAGCATGGAACAGACCCTTTGGTCCAATCTGTCCATGCCGAACATAATCCCAAATTAAACTCGTCCCACCTGTCTGTTCCTGGCCCATATCCCTCCAAACCTTTCCTATTTATGCACTTATCCATATATCTTTTAAACATTGTAATTGTACACAAATCCACAACTTCTCAGGACGTTCATTCCACATGTGAGCATCCTCCATGTAAAAAATATGCCCCTCATGTCTTTTATAAATCTCTCTCCTCTCACCTTAAAAATGTGCCCTCTCAGCTTGAAATCCCCATCGTGGGGAAAAGCCAGCTACCAATAACGCTATCTATACTCCTCATGAGTTTTATAAACTTCTATAATGACTCAATGCCATATTTGCACTTTCTCCCAATCTCTTTCTAAAAAAACATACAGTGATTTGCCCTCCATTGCCTTCTTTGGTAGAGAATTCCACAGGTTCATTCCACTTTCAGTGAAGAAATGTTCCTACATCTAGTTCATTTATTCACATGCTGTGTTTCCTGTATGTTAATTAATTCTCAATTCAAGCCAATATATTATCTCCAATCCCATGTGATTTAATTTTTCCTGTTAACATTTTATGTGGAACCTTATTAAAAGTCTTCAGAAATCCAAATGCTACATATCCACTTCTATCTATTTCTACTAGTTACACTGTGCCCGCCCCAACAATGAGAGATTAGTTAAGCATGATTTGCCTTTCATAAACCCATGTTGGTTTTGTCCAATCGTATTAATGTTTTCTGAGTCTTCTGTCATCACATCTTTTATAATTGTGTTGGCCAGAGGCTGCTCACATGTAAAAACAGCAAGCTTGTTAACTGAAATAACAAGGTGTGGGGCTGGATGAACACAGCAGGCCAAGCAGCATCATAGCTGCAG
>JAHRHZ010000156.1:999391-1010021 GCA_024137785.1 Ginglymostoma cirratum | reverse complement strand
AGGCGGATAGAAGATGGATAGAGGAGAGGATAGGTGGAGAGGAGGCAGACAAGTCAAAGAGGCGGGGATGGACTAAGAAAGGTGATGTGGCTGTAGTACCTGGTTTGCTTCAGGACGTGGTCGAGCAGTTTCAAGGCCGAAGAGATTATGAGAGAGTTGCAGTGGGAGAGAGATTCCCTGAGGTTTGTCCGGAGGGAGGAGGGTAACTTCTTCAGGGTAGGCATCCTTAGAAGAGGCTTCGCAGTGGGGTTAAAATTGTATCAGAGATAAAAGGTACTGCAGATGCTGGAGAATCTGAGATAACAATGTGTGGAGCTGGATGAACACAGCAGATAATCCCACCACCCCCATTCTCTGAACTCGAGCAAATATAACAGATTGTGCCATGTTATTCTCTTTATTAATCTCCCATGTGGGACCTTATCAAAGGCTTCACTGGAATTCATATAAACTACATCAATTGTTCTACCCTCATCTGCACAGCTGGTCACATCTTTGGAAAATTGAAACAAGATTTTAATCTTTCTCTGACAAGGCCATGCTGACTATCCCTGATCAAACCTTGCCTCTCTAAATTGAGATTAATTTGGCAACGGCTTTGAAGACGAGATGGGACCAGGCGCGGAATTTCAATGGCTGCCCTGGGACTCCTTTTGGTGGCATTGATCTGGTTCTCCTTGTGGCGGCTTTGGTATCAGTCTGTGATTCCATGTGCTTTCTCTTCGGCATCGTTGGGGTCTGGCCCAGGATTCCAACGGTGAGGCGTGGGTCAGGTCCTGAAGCCCAGTGCCATTAACTGGACTATGATGGGCTTTGTCTTAACTCTTTTTAAAACAAAATTAGTTTTTTTTATCTTACCATGGAAGAACTGTTATTCTGAACTTTTTATTTCTTTACTTTACAAACTTATTACTATGATTTTATACTTTTTAAATTCTGTAGTACTGGACTTGTTATTTCTTTATTTTTCTACTTTTTTCCTCAGAATTTGTACTCAAGAATCTATACCTAGGTACCTTTGTACCTGAGATGTAGTGGTAAGTGGTGACTTGCAAACTTTTTACTGTACTCATGGGAGTACATGAGACAATCAACTTAATTTTAATTTCGTCCTTCAGAATTTTCAATAATTTCCTTAGCACTGATGTGAGACTCACTTATCTCTCCTACCCTTCTTGAAAAGTGGAACCAAATTAACATTCCTCATACAATACGAGTTCCTTAAGTGAGGCTGTTAACTTGGTCTGATCAGGGAGCCCTGGGTGACAGATATAAACAGGAGTGTCAGAGGTTCTGTTCACTGTAACGGCTGGCTCTGAGGAAGCTGGAAATAAAGGGTGACTTGGCAACAAGATACTGGCCAGTGTGGAGTTATTTCAAGGGCCCTGTAAATTCCTCCCTTCTCTTCCAAGCAACCTTGGCTACAACTTAGGAAATATATATAACAGTACAGCACAGGAAGGGGCCCTTCAACCCACTATGTCTGTGCTGAACATTATGCTATTCTAATCTAATTCCATCTGCCTGTGTTTGGTCCTTATCCTTCTATTTGCTGCCTGTTTATGTGTTTGTCAAATAAAGATGCTCCGCAAACTGGTTCCTGAGTGTGTTTGGTCTCCCCGATATAGAGGAGACTATATTGGGAGCAAAGAGTACAGCAGAATTAGGTTCAATGAAGCGCAGGTGAATCTCTGTCGACTTTGTAAGGAATGTTTGGGGTCTCGGGTGGAGGTGAGAGGGGAGGTGTAGAGCAGGTGTAGCACCTCCCGCGGTTGCAGGGAAAGGAACTGGGTGTGGTGGAGTGATTGGTGGGGTGTGTGGAGCTGATGAGGGAATTGCGGAGTGAATGGTCCTGTAGAAAACGGACAGGGGTGGGGACAGAAATATCTTTTTGGTGGTGGGGTCTGATTGTAGATGGCGGAAACGTCGGAGGATGGTGTGGCTGGTTGGTGAGGTAGTATGTGAGGATCAAGGGGTCTCTATCGTTATTGTTGTTGGGGGGAGAGGGCTTGAGGGCTGAAGCACAGGAAATGGGAGAGATGTGGTTGAGGCCATCCTTAATAACAGAGGAGGGAAAATTACGGTCTGTAAAGTAGGAGGATATCTGGGAAGTCCTAGAGTAGAATGCCTCATCCTGGGAGCAGATGCGGTGGAGGTGGAGGAATTCTGAGCATGGGATAGAATTTTTGCAGGAAGGTGGGTGAGAGGAGGTGCAGTGGAGCTAATCGTGGGTGTCAGTGGCTTTGAAATGGATGTCAGCGGTGAGTCGATTACCGGAGATGGACACGGAGAGGTCCAGGAAAGGCAGGGAGGTATCAGAAGTAATCCAGGTGAATTTGAGGGCATGGTGAAAGGTGTTGGTGAGGTTGATGAACTGCACAAGGCAGCACTGATACAGTCATCAATAAAGCAGAGAAAGAGGTGAGGGATGCTGCGCAGGTGTAGTTATGGAAGAGGGACTGTTCCACGGTTGTTCTGCTGGCATCCAGCAGACAGCAACTGACAGGGCAAGGCATCACTTTGGTGCATATTAGAACCTGGAATCAGTCACCTGCACTGAGGAGTGGATTGATGTCGGTGTGGTATCAAGTGCCACGTGCTAGTGAAGGTAAGAACAGGAGGATATGGCAGACGAATGTGTGGCTAAAAGAATTGGTACAGGGGGCAGTGATTCAGATACCTCGATCATTGGGATCTTTTCTGAAGCTGAGGTAACTTGTTCAAGAGGGTGGGTTGCACCTGAACTGGAGGAGCACCAATATCCTGGTGAGCAGACTTGCTAGTGCTGCAAGGGAGGGTTTAAACTAGACTAGCAGGGGTGTGGGATACTCAACAGCAGGGAGGCAAGTGCGAGGCTGGAACAAGATACTGTAATCAGAAATAGCAAGTTGAAGAGACAGGTCAGGATGAAATAGGACAGGGTGCGAGGAATGCCTGTTGGATTAAATTGTGCCTATTTCAATGCAAGAGGGCTGACAGGTAAGGCTGGTGAACTCAGGGTGTGGATAAGTATGTGGGACTGGGATATTATAGCCATTACAGAAACATGGCTAAGGGAGGGACAGGACTGGCAGTTTAATGTGCCAGGATACAGGTGCTTTAGGTGGTACAGAGGTAGAGAAAAGTGGGGAAGAAGATTTCCAATTTCGATTAAGGGAGTATCAGAGCAGCAGTCAGAGAAGAAATAACTGAGGGATCATCCGGTGATGCTTTGTTGGTTGAGATAAGAAATAAGAAGGGGATGGTGACTTTTTTTTATTCATTAATGGGATGAGGGTGTCACTGGCTACGCAGCATTAGATTCTTAATTCCAGATATTTTTATTGAATTCAAATTCCATCATTGGGGTTGTACTATAGGCCCACAAATAATCAATGGGAATTACAGGAACAAATATGCAGGGAGATTGCAGAGACTTGCACGAGAAATAGCATTGTCATAGTGTGGGATTTTAATTTTCCTAACATAGACTGGGACTGCCATAGTGTTAAGGGCTTAGATGGGGTGGAACTTGTTAAGTGTGTTCAGGAAAGTTTCCTCAAGTAGTACATAGAGGATCCCACTTGGGAAGCGGAAAACCTCAACCTACTGTTGGAAAATAGGCAGGACAAGTGACTGAGGTGACAGTGGGGGAGCACTTTGGGACCAGTGACCATACTTCTAGCAATTTTAAAATAGTTATGGTGAAGGACAAAACTGGTCCACAGGTTCAAGTTCTAAATTGGGGCAAGGTCTATAAGTTCCTGTGAGGGTGAAGGGCAAGGTTGGCAGGATTAGGGAACCTTGGATGACAAAAGATATTGAGGCTTTAACCTGAAAAAAGGAGGCATGCCTCAGGAACAGGCGGGGATCAAGGGAATCCATGGAGGCATTGAGGGGATAGAGGAGTTTACTGAAGAAGGAAATCAGGAGGGTGAAAAGGGGGCACGAGATAGCTTTCGCTGAGAAGATTAGGGTGAATCTAAAGAGATTCGTTAAGTATATTAAAGGAAAAAGAATAACTAGAGAGAAAATAGGACCCCTCAAGGACCAAAGAGGACATGTATGTGTAGAACCACAGGAGACAGGCGAGGTCCTCAGTCAATATTTCTCCTCTCTGTTTAATGTGGAGAAAGACAATGAAGACCGGGGAACCTGGGGAAGTTAGTGGCGATATCTTGGGGACACTCCATATCGCAGTAGAGGTGGTGTCAGAAGTATTAGAATGTATGAAAGTGGATAAATCTCCTGGTCCTTTCTTTTTAATTCATTACCAGGATGAGGATGTCATTGGCTCGGCAGCATTTATTGTCAATCCCTAATTGCCCATAGGGAATTTAAAGTTTTGGCAAAGGTCTGTAACTTGGGTTGTGGGTGAAGTTGTTGACTTGCTCGCTGACCTTGCATGTTCTCGTTCACGCGTTTCGTCACCATGCTAGGTGACATCATCAGTGGAGCCTCCGATGAAGTGATGTTATTCTACTCGCTTGGAATTTATACTGCCTGGTCCGTAATGGTGAGTAGTGTCATTTCTGGTTTTGATCTGTATGGGTTTGTATATGGGGTCCAATTCTATATTTCCAAGCCAAACATAGACAAGCACAGGAATTCCTAGAGGCATGGTTCTCTACCAGTAACGCAATCAACAAACACATAGAATTGGACCCCATATGCAAACCCATACAGATCAAAACCGGAAATGACAGTACTCATCACAACAGACCAGATAGTATAAATTCCAGGCGGAGTAGAATAACATCGCTTCATCAGAGGCTCCACTGATGATGTCATAAGAACATAAGAACTAGGAGCAGGAGTAGGCCATCCGGCCCATCGAGCCTGCCCCACCATTTAATAAGATCATGGCTGATCTTCTTGAGACTCAATTCCACTTACCTGCCCACTCACCATAACCCTTAATTCCTTTACTGTTCAAAAATTTATCTAGCCTTGCCTTAAAAACATTCAGTGAGGTAGCTTCAACTGCTTCACTGGGCAGGGAATTCCACAGATTCACAACCCTTTGGGTGAAGGAGTTCCTCTTGACCTCAGTCCTACATCTGCTTCCCTTTATTTTGAGGTGATGCCCTCTAGTCCTAGTTTCACCTGCTAGTGCAAACAACTTCCCTGCATCCACCTTATTTATTCCCTTCATAATCTTATGTGTTTCTGTAAGATCTCCCCTCATTCTTCTGAACTCCAATGAGTATAATCCCAGTCTACATAGTCTCTCCTCATAATCCAACCCTTTCAACTCTGGAATCAACCGAGTGAATCTCCTCTGCACCCCCTCCAGTGCTAGTATATCTCTTCTCAAGTAAGGAGACCAAAACTGCACACAGTACTCCAGGTGTGGCCTCACCAGGACCCTATACAGCTACAGTATAGCCTCCCTGTTTTTAAACTCCATCCCTCTAGCAATGACAGACAAAATTCCATTTGCCTTTTTAATTACCTGCTACACCTGCAATCCCACCTTCAGCGATTCATGCACAAGGACACCCAAGTCCCTCTGCACAGCAGCGTGCTGCAATTTTTTACCATTTAAAAGATAGTCCATTTTGCTGTTATTCCTACCAAAATGGATGACCTCACACTTATGAACATTGTACTCCATCTGCCAAACCTTTGGCCACTCACCGAGACTATCTATATCCCTTTGTTGACTTTCAGTGTCTTCTGCACACTTTGCTCTACCACTCACCTTAGTGCCATCCGCAAATTTTGACACACCACACTTAGTCCCCAAATCCAAATCATCTATGTAAATTGTAAACAATGTCACCTGGTATGGTGACGAAACATCTGAATGAGAACAAGCCAGCTCGGCAAGCAAGTCAACAACCTTGCCCAGAGTCAACCACATTGCTGTGGGTCTGGAGTCACATGTCAGCCAGAACAGGTAAAGATGGCAGTTTCCTTCCCTAAAGGATATTAGTGAACCAGGTGGGTTTTTCTGACAATCGACAACGGACTCATGGTCATCATAAGATTCTTAATTCCAGATATTTTTTATTGAAATCAGATTCCACAATCTGCTGTGGTGGAATCTGAACCCAGGTCCTCAGAATGTTATCTGGGTCTCTGGATTAACAGTCCAGTGACAATACCACTCGGCCATTGCCTCCACAGGTCTTGATCAGGTATATCCAAGAAGCATGGAAGAGGCTAAAGAAGAAATTGCAGGGGCTGTGCCTGATACATTTGCATCAACATTAGCCACAGGTGAGGTCCAAGAAGACTGGCAGGTAGCGAATGTTGTGCCCTTATTCAAAAAGGGCTGCAAAGAAAACCCTGAGAATTATGAACCAGTAAGCTTAACATCTGTGGGAGGTATGTTACTTGAGAAGATTCTGAAGGATAAGATATACATGCATTTAGAAAGAAAGGGTTCAAATAGGAGTAGTCAGTATGGTTCTGTGCATGGGAGATCACGCCTCACAAATTTGTTCCAGATTTTGAAGAAGTGACCAGGAAATTTGATGACAGCAGGGCGGTAGACGTAGTCAATATGGATTTCAGTAAGGTCTTTGATAAGGTTCCACATGGTGAGCTGCTCGAAAAGGTTAGATCGTATGGAATTTAGGGAAAGCTGGCAAATTGGAATCACAGATAACAAGGTGTGGGGTTGGATGAACACAGCAGGCCAAGCAGCATCATAGGAGCAGGAAAGCTTGACATTTCGGGCCGAGACCCTTCATCAGAAATGGGGGAGGGGAAGAGGGTTCTGAAATAAATAGAGAGAGAGAGGGAGGCGGATAGAGGATGGATAGAGGAGAGGATAGGTGGAGAGGAGGCAGAGAAGTCAAAGAGGCGGGGATGGAGCCAGTAAAGGTGAGTGTAGGTAGGGGGATAGGGAGGAGATAGGTCAGTCCAGGGAGGACGGACAGGTCAAGGGGGCGGGATGATGTTAGTAGATAGGAGATGGGGGTGGGGCTTGAGGTGGGAAGAGGGGATAGGTGAGAGGAAGGACAGGTTAGGGAGGCGGAGATGAGCTGGGCTGGTTTTGGGATGCGGTTGGGGGAGGGGAGATTTTGAAGCTTGTGAAATCCACATTGATACCATTGGGCTGCAGGGTTCCCAGGCTGAATATGATTTGCTGTTCCTGCAGCCTTCGGGTGCCATCACTGTGGCATTGCAGGAGGCCCAGGATGGACATGTCGTCTGAGGAATGGGAGGGGTAGTTGAAATGGTTCGCGACTGGGAGGTGCAGTTGTTTGTTGCGAACTGAGCGCAGGTGTTCTGCAAAGCGGTCCCCAAGCCTCTGCTTGGTTTCCCCGATGTAGAGGAAGCCACAACGGGTACAGCGGATGCAGTATACCACATTTGCAGATGTGCAGGTGAACATCTGCCTGATGTGGAAAGTCTTCTTGGGGCCTGGGATTGGGGTGAGGGAGGAGGTGTGGGGGCAGGTGTAGCACTTCCCGCGGTTGCAGGGATAAGTGCCG
Organism: Ginglymostoma cirratum; assembly: GCA_024137785.1. Taxonomy (NCBI): domain Eukaryota; kingdom Metazoa; phylum Chordata; class Chondrichthyes; order Orectolobiformes; family Ginglymostomatidae; genus Ginglymostoma; species Ginglymostoma cirratum. Next base: position 1,002,594 of record JAHRHZ010000156.1, on the reverse strand, counting down.
GGTGTGGTGGGGCTGGAGGGGAGTGTGGAGCGGACAAGGGAGTTGCGGAGGGAGTGGTCCCTCCGAAAGGCAGAAACATCATCCCGCCCCCCTGACCTGTCTGTCCTCCCTGGACTGACCTATCTCCTCCCTACCCCCCCACCTACACTCACCTTTACTGGCTCCATCCCCGCCTCTTCGACTTGTCTGCCTCCTATCCACCTATCCTCTCCTCTATCCATCCTCTATCTGCCTCCCCCTCTCTCCCTATTTATTTCAGAACCCTCTTCCCCTCCCCTATTTCTGATGAAGGGTCTAGGCCCGAAACGTCAAGCTTTCCTGCTCCTGTGATGCTGCTTGGCCTGCTGTGTTCATCCAGCCCCACACCTTGTTATCTCGGATTCTCCAGCATCTGCAGTACCTTTTATCTCTGAAATTGGAATCACAATTGGCTTGATGGTAGGAAGCAGAGAGTAAAAGTGGGAGGACGCCTGTTGGGCTGGAGGCCTGTGACTAGTGTTGTGCCTCAGAGGTCAGTGCTGGGCCCATTTCTGTTTGTTATCTCAATGATTTGGATGAGAATGTACAAGGCACAATTAGTAAATTTGCAGATGATACTAACAAAAAACAGTATCGTGGACAGTGAGGAAGATTATCAGAAATTGCAGCAGGATCTTGATCAGCTGAGGAAGTGGGCCAAGAAATGGCAAATGGAATTTAGTATAGAGAAGTGTGAAGTGTTGCGTTTTGGAATGTCAAATCAAGGTGGGAGTTCCATGGTGAATGGTAGGCCCTTAAAGAGTGTAGTGGAACAGACAGACCTTGGAGTTCAGGTGCACGGTTCTCTGAAAGTGGAAACTATCTACCTGTGACAGGGCATGAGGAATGCTTTTGGCACACTGGTCTTCATCAGTACAGAAGTTGGGAAGTTATGTTGCAGTTGTACAGGATGTTGGTAAGGCCACACTTGGAGTATTGTGGTCAGTTTTGGTTACCTTACGATAGGAAGGGTGTTATTAAACTGGAAAGAGTGCAGAAGAAATTTACAAGAATGTTGCCAAGACTCAAGGGACTGAGTTATAAAGAGAGAGGTTAGACAAGCTAGAAATTTTTTTTTTTTACAGCATAAGAGACTGAGGGGGGATCTTTATAGAAGTGTTAAAATAGTATATAAGATCATGAGAGGAATGGTTAGGGTGAATGCACTCAGTCTTTTCTCCAGGGTTGGAGAATCAAGGACTAGAGGGGAAAGAATACATGGGAACCCGAGGGGGAACTTTTTTACATAGAGGGTGGTACACATATGGAATAAGCTGCCAGCGGAAGTGGTTGAGACGGGTACATTAACAACATTTAAAAGGCATTTGAATGAATACATGGATAGGAAAGCTTTAGAAGGATATGGGCCAAATTCAGGGAAATGGGGTTAACATGGATGGACATTTTGGTCAGCATGGATCCAATTGATCGTAGGGCCTGTCTCAAAAGTGCTGTAGGACTCTATGACTGTATGGCTATAGGAATCCTACAAAGAGGCAGATATAGCTCGGGCCGATGCGGGTGCCCATAGCCATCCCTTTGATTTGTCTGAAGTGGGAGGAATCAAAGAAAAAGTTGTTGAGGGTGAGGACCAATTTTGCCAAATGAATGACAGTGTTGGTGGAGGAGGACTGGATTGGCCTATGAGAGTGGAAGAAATGGAGGGCTTTTAGGCCATCCTCATGGGGGATGCAGGTGTACAGGGACTGAACGTCCATGGTGAAGATGAGGTGTTGGGGTCTGGGGAACTGAAAGCTTTGGAAAAGCTGGAGTGTGTCAGTTGTGTTCTGAACATTGGTGGGAAGTTCCTAGACAAAAGTTGGAAAGAATGGACTTGGGATAGGAGGAGATGAGCTCGGTGGGGCAGGAGCAGGCAGAGACAATAGGTTGACCGGGGCAGTCGGGTTTAGGGGTCATGGGAGGAGATCGAAACGGGCGATGCAGGGTTGGGGAATTATCATGTTGGAGGCTGTGGAAGGGAGATCTCCCGAGGTGCTGGGGATGTTGATGATCTGGGTGATGACAGCTTGGTGATTAGAAGTGGGATTGTGATTGAGGAGACGGTAGGAGGAGGTGTAAGAGAGTTGGCATCCGGCCTCAGCAATGTAGAGGTCAGTTTACCATATTTGGACCGTGTCCCCCTTGTCAGCAAGTTTAATCGTGAGTTTGGGGTTGGAACAAAGGGAGCGGAGGGCTGCACTTTCCAGTGGGGAGAGGTAGGAGTGAGTGAGGGGATGGAGAGATTCAGGTGATTGATGTCGCGATGGCAGTTGGAAATGAAGAGGTCAAGGGAGGGTAAGAGGCCAGGAATGGGTGTCCAGGAGGATGAAGGTGGCTGGAGGAAGGAAAGGCGTCGTCAAAGGGTGGGTTGGATTCGTGTTCAAAGAAGTAGGAAAGGTGGCAGAGGCGGCGGGTAAAAAAGCTCGACATCGAGGCGAGTACAGAATTCTTTCTTGTGTGGGCACAGGGAAATGAAGGCGAATCCTTTGCTGAGGACTGACTGTTCAGCCTCAGTGAGGGGGAGGTCTGGGTGGGGGGGTGGTGGATGATGAATACCCAGCAGGCAATGGGGCTGGTGCTGACTGTTGATTTGGAGCTGGGAGCCGGGGTGGAGACAGCAGCCAGAGGAATGGGTGTGTGTACAGGAGCTGTTATGTGAGCAGAAGTGGAAGTATCGGCAGCCGTCATGTAGTCAGCGGCATAGGCGGAAGTGGCCGTCATGCAATCCATAGGGGCGGTTGGAGCAACTGCATGGTTAATGGCATTGGGAAGATCTGGGAGAAGGTTGGAGATTGCGGTTCGGATCCTGAATAGTTGAGGAGGTCTGTGTCTGGAGGTAAGTAGGAGAGATTAGTTTTGATGAGAAAAAGTCTTTTTTCAGGGTGTGGATCCTCTTGAGGACAAAGAACAGGAGAGGTCCCTACAGGTCTGGGAAAGAGAAGTTCTGAACTGGGCCAGGGCTGACAGCAGGGAGAGAAGGTATCAATGCATGGCTACGAACATGGAGCTGAAAATCTGCAGAGAGAACTTTTTATGGAGGCCCTGGAGGTGCTGCAGATAATAGTTGTCACAGTTGGGTTCAAATTGTGAGATAACAAGGTGTAGAGCTGGATGAACACAGCAGGCCAAGCAGCATCAGAGGAGCAGGAAGGCTGACGTTTTGGGCCTAGACCCTTCTTCAGAAA
>JAHRHZ010000156.1:932995-976903 GCA_024137785.1 Ginglymostoma cirratum | reverse complement strand
TAGGCCCGAAACGTCAAGTTTTCCTGCTCCTATGATGCTGCTTGACCTGCTGTGTTCATCCAGCCACATGCTTGTTATCTCGGAATCTCCAGCATCTGCAGTACCTTTTATCTCTTGGGCACATTCTTTCCCTTTTATCCAGAGTTCCATAAATGGTGCCCAAGTCTGGCATGGTGGCACAGTGGTTAGCACTGCTGCCTCACAGTGCCAGGGACTCAGGTTCAATTCCAGCCTCAGGCAACAGGCTGTGTTGCCTCCCACAGTCCAAAGATGTGCATGCTAGGTGGATTGGCCATGCTAAATTGCCCGTAGTGTTCAGAGAGGAGTATATTAGGTGGGGGATGGAACATAGAACAGTACAGGCTGACGATGTTGTGCTGAACTTTTACCCTAAACCTAAAGTTTATCTAACCTCCACCCCTACCTTATACTATCATCCATATGCCTATCCAACAGCCGCTTAAATGCCCCTAATGAGGCCGACTCCACTACCCTCTCCGGCAATGCATTCCACGGCCCGACCACTCTCTGAGTAAAGAACCTACCTCTGATGTCTCCCCTACATCTACCTCCACTCACTTTAAAACTATGCCCCCTCATAACAGCTACCTCCACCCTAGGAAAAAGTCTCTGGCTGTCCACTCTATCTATACCTCTGATCATTTTGTACACTTCTGTCAAGTCACCTCTCATCCTTCTTCGTTCTAAAGAGAAAAGCCCTAGCTCTCTCAACCTTTCCTTGTAAGACCTTCCCTCCATTCCAGGTAACATCCTGGTAAATCTCCTCTGCACCTTTTCCAACGTTTCCACATCTTTCCTGCAATGAGGCGACCAGAACTGGACACAATACTCCAGATGTGGCTGAACCAGGCTTTTGTATAGCTGTAGCATACCTTCATGGTTCTTGAACTCAATCCCTCTATTAATGAAAACGAACAAACCATACACCTTCTTAACAACTCTATCCACCTGGGTGGCAGCTTTCAGGGAACTGTGGACATGAACCCCAAGATCCCTCTGCTCGTCCACACTGCTAAGAACCTTTCTGTTAACTCTGCATTCTGCTTTCAAGTTTGTCCTTCCAAAATGAATCACCTCACACTTTTCAGGGTTAAACTCCATCTGCCGCTTCTCAGCCCAGCTCTGCATCCTGTCAATGTCCCTTTGTAACCTAGAACAGCCCTCTGCGCTCTCCACAAGGCGACCCACCTTCGTATCGTCCGTGAACTTACTAATCCACCTTTCCACTCCTACATCCAAATCATTGACAAAAATCACAAATAGAAGAGGACCCAGAACTGATCCTCGTGGTACACCACTCGTAACTGAGCACCATATTGAATATTTTCCATCCACTACCACCCTTTGTCTTCGAAGAGTCAGCCAATTCTGAATCCAGCCTGCCACATTTCCCCCTATCCCATATCTCCTTACCTTCTGCATGAGCCTACCACAGGGAACTTTATCAAACGCCTTACTTAAATCCATGTATACCACATCCACTGTTCTACCTTCATCCACGTGTTTGGTCACCTCTTCAAAGAATTCAACAAGGTTTGTGAGGCATGATCCACCCCTCACAAATCCATGCTGACTATCACGAATCAAACTGTGCCTTTTCAAGTGATCATAAATCCTATCTCTCAGAGCCCTTTCCAATAATTTGCCCACTACTGACGTAAGACTAACTGGCCTGTAATTTCCAGGGTTATCCTTATTCCCTTTCTTGAACAAGAGAATGACATTTGCCTCTCTCCAGTCTTCCGGCACTATACCCATGGATAGTGAGGACGAAAAGATCATCGCCAAAGGCCCTGCGATCTCTTCCCTCGCTTCCCACAGGATCCTTGGATAAATCTCATCAGGCCCGGGGGACTTATCTATCTTCAAGTTCCTCTAAATTCCTAGCACATCTCCCTTACTAACATCGACCTCCTCTAGCCTACCAGCCTGTTTCACACTGTTTCCTCCCAGACAACTCGGTCCCTCTCAGTTGTGAATACCGAAGACAAGTATTCATTAAGGACCTCACCTATCTCTTTAGGCTCCGTGCACAAATTCCCTTTGCAATCCTTGATCAGCCCTATCCTTTCTCTGGTCATTCTCTTATTCCTCACATCTGGGTAAAAAGCCTTGGAGTTTTCCTTGATCCTATTTGCGAAGGTTTTCTCATGCCCCCTTATAGCTCACCTCAGCCCTTTGTTCAGCTCCTTCCTGGATAACTTGTATCCCTCTAGAGCCTCTTCTGTTTCGTGTTTCCTAAACCTTACATAACCCTCCTTCTTCCTCTTAACCAGTCATTCGACCTCTCTTGAGAACCAAGGCTCACTCACTCGACCGCATCTTCCCTGCCTGCTGGAGACAAACATATCAAGCACACGCAGTATGCATTCCTTAAACAATCTCCACATTTCTATAGTGCTCTTCCCTGACAGCATCTGTTCCCATTTTATGTTACCCAGTTCTTGCCTAACAGAATTATAATTACCCTTCCCCCAATTATAAACCTTACCCTGCTGTATGTACCTATCCTTTTCCATGACTATTGTAAAAGTAACAGAGTTATGACTGCTACCACCAAAATGCTCTCCTACCAACAGCTCTAACACTTGGTCCTGTTCATTGCCAAGCACCAAATCCAAAGTGGCCTCTCCTCATGTTGGTCTATCTACATACTGTGTCAGGAATCCTTCCTGAACGCACTGGACAAAATCCGCTCCATCTAAACTATTACAACTAAAATGTTTCCAATCAATATTTGCAAAGTTGAAGTCACCCATGACTACAACTCTGTGACTTCTGCACCTTTCCAGTATCTGCCTCCCAATCCACTCCTCTACTTCTCTACAACTATTAGGGGGTCTGTAAAAAAACCCCAACAAAGTGACTGCTCCTTTCTTGCTCCGGACCTCAACCCAAACTGACTCTGTAGACATATCATCCTCGAACTGCCTTTCAGTAGCTGCTATACGAGCCCGGACGAGCAATGCCACTTCCCCGCCTCTTTTTCCACCTTCCCTATTTCTTTTAAAGCGTCTAGATCCCGGAACTTTGAACAACCATCCCTGTCTCTGAGTTACCCAAGTTTCTGTAATGGCCACAACATCGTAGTTCCAAGTACTGACCCATGCTCTAAGTTCATCCGCCTCATTTCCGATACTTCTAGCATTGAAGTATACACACCTCAAACCATCTCTGTGTCCACAAGTACGCTCCATCGACCGCAGTACTTTATTAACAACCTCACTCCCTGTTGTGTCTGTTGGAAGGTTGAATACCTCATCCTCTGAATTGCAAATCCGGTTCCCCACCCCCTGCCAATCTAGTTTAAACCATCCCGTATAGCTCGAGCAAACCTCCCTCCCAGGATGTTTGTGCCCTTCCGGTTCAGGTGCAACCTTCCTTACTGTACAGCTCCCACCTTCCCCAGAATGTGCTCCAATTATCCACATAATGGAAGCCCTCCCTCTGACATCAACCCTGTAACCACGTGTTTAGCTGCACTCTCCCCCTATTTCTTACCTCGTTATCATGTGGCACTGGTAGTAATCCAGAGATAACTACCCTGTTCGTCCTGGACTTCGGCTTCCAACCTAACTGCCTGTATTCGTTTTTCACATTCTCAGTCCTTTTTCTACCTATGTCATTGGTACCGACGTGTACCATGACTGCTGGTTGCTCACCCAGCCCCTTAAGGATCTTGACGACATGATCCGAGACATCACAGACGCTGGCGCCCGGGAGGCAACATACCATCCGTTCATCTCGTTCGCGTCCACAGAACCGCCTGTCTGTGCCTCTTACTATCAAATCCCCCACTACAATTGCTCTCCTATTCTCCCCCCTTCCCTTCTGTGCCACAGAGCCAGGCTCAGTGCCAGAGACCTGTCCGCTATGGCCTTCCCCTGGTAGGTCATCCCCCCCAACAGTATCCAAAACAGTATACTTATTATTGAGGGGAAGGGCCACAGGGGATCCCTGCACTGTCTGCCTATGCCATTTCCCCTTCCTGACAGTCACCCAGCTACCTTTTTCCTGTACTTTGGTTGTAACCACCTCCCTATAATTCCTCTCTATCACCCCCTCAGCCTTGTGAATGATCTGGAGTTCATCCGGCTCCGAATACAGGCATTAGCCAATGCCCGAATATATCAGTTCCTTCCTGGCTCGCGTTCTCTCTACACACCAGCTGTTGAAAACAAGAAGGCCGCTGCTGCACGAGGTAAGTTTTTATACAGGGAAAAAAAAACAACTTTACCTTCCCGTCGGCACTCTACTTGCGCTGCTGCCACTGACAACGAGAAGGCCGCTGCTGCACAAGGTAAGGGATGGTCTGGGTGGGATGCTCCGAGGTTCAGTGTGGACTTGTTGGGCCGAAGGGCCTGTTTCCACACTGCAGGGATTCTATGATTCTAACTGGAAGATGGCTCAGGTAATTGCAACTCTGTGACACAGTTTTGGCAAATGGACCAGATCTGTGCCATGTACAACAACAGATGGAGTGCCTCATATCTGATGACTCGGTTTTACCCGTAAAGAAAAAGGTGCAATGTTCCCAAATGACCAGTTTCTGCTTCACCTTGACAATGCGCTCTTCCCAAGATTTTGCATATGGCCAGCTCCTCTGAATCTTCAGGTAATCTGTCCTGATGGTGAAGGGGATAAAGGATCGGTTGGCCCAGTTCCCAAAGGACGTGGCCTCTTTCATTGATTTATCTTGGCTTCTGAGGCCAGTTCAATCTGGTTGCAGATGCTCATGAGTCTGTGCACTGACAGTAGATCTGAGCACAAAACGGCAAAGTCATCCATGTACAGGGAGGCTTTGACCTGCAGGCCTCTGCTGGCTGGAACAGTCACCCCTCTCAGGCTCACACCCTTCCTGATGGGACTCTATACAAGACACAAATAAGGCAGGAAAGAGTGGGCAGCCCTGCCTGACTCAAGATCTGGTCAGGAAGCTTCCTGAATCCCATCCATTTACTGAGACAGCACTAACAACATTGGTGTAGAGCAGTCAGATCCAGTTGAGAATTCCCTCCCTAAGGCCTATTTTGGAGAGCATTTCCCACATGTTCCTAACCAAGGCTGGCCACATCCCATCACCAAATACAAACAAAACCTCTGAGCGCGAGTTCCTAAAGCAACCAACACTTGATACGGGTGTGGTCATTCTGAACCACAATGGGGTCCACCAGGTCCCACATCATTTGTACACTGCCTGGCACTGCATCTCCATTTTATTCACTTGTTCTTAAGAGTACAGTCATAGAGAAATACAGCATGGAAACAAGCCCTTTGGCCCAAACTGGTCCATGCTGACCATGGTGCCCATTCAGCTAGTTCCAATTGCCTGCATTTGGTCCATATCCCTCTAAACCCTTCTCATCCATGTACCTATCCAAATGTTTTTTAAATGTTGCAATTGTACCTGCTTCAACTACTTTCTCTGGCAGCCCATTCTATATACTCACCACTCTTTGCAATGAAGAAGTTGCCCCTCAGGCCCTTCTTAATTCTATCCCCACTCACCTCAAATCTATGCCCTCTAATTTTTAATTCCCTATCCCTGAGAAAAATATTATATGCATTCATCCTATCAATGTCCCTCATGATTTTATAAATCTCAATAAGGTCATGCCTCATTCTCCTATGTTCCAAGGAATAAAGTCTTATCCTGGCCAACGTCTCCCTATAACTCAGGCCTACTAGTCCTGGCAACATCCTTGTAAATTGTCTTTGCACACTTTCCAGTTTAACTATGTCTTTCCTATAACAGGGTGACTAAAACTGTACACAATACTCCAAGTGCGGCCTCACCAACGACTTATAGAACTATAACCTAACATCCCAAATCCTATATTCAATGCCACGACCAATGAAGGCCAGCATACTAAATGCCTTCTTTACCACCCTGTCTATCTGTGACGCTGCTTTCAACAAACTATGTACTTGTACTCCTAGGTCCCTCTGTTCCACAACACTCTTCAGGACCTTACCATTTACTGTACAAGTCCTACCTTGGTTTGACTTCCCAAAATGCAATATCTCATACTTATCTGTATTGAATTGTATTTGCTGATCCTTAGCCCACTTCCCCATCTGATCAAGATCCCTCTGTAATTTTTGATAACCTTCCTCGCTAACAACGATACCTCCGAACTTTGTATCAAGCGCAGACTTACTAATTATACCTTGTACATTCACATCCAGATCATTTATGTAAACAACAACTAACAAAGTTCCCAGCACCAACCCCTGTGGCACACCACTAGTCACAGGCCTCCGGCCCGAGAAACAACCTTCAACCATCCCCCTCTGCTTCCTACCATTGAGCCAATTTTGAATCCAATTAGCTACCTCTCCCTGGATCCTATGCGACCTAACCTTCATGACCAGACTGCTGTGCAGGACCTGCTTAAAGGCCTTCTAAAGTCCATACAGACAACATCCACTGCCCTACCCTCATCTGTCCTGTTGGTTACCTCCTTGAAAAACGCAAAGATTTGTCAGACATGACTTCCCGCACACAAATCCGTGCTGACTATCCTAATCAGACATGGACTACTATTCAAATGTTGGTTGATCCTGTCCCTCAGTATTATCTCCATTAACTTGCCTACCACTGATGTCAAGCTCACTGGCCTGTAGTTCCCTGGTTTGTCTTTGCTACCTTTCTTAAACAATGAAACAACACTGGCCACCTTCTAGTCTTCCAGAACTTCACCCAGTGGCTAAAGATGAAGCAAAAATCTCTGCAAGGGCTTCTGCAATTTCTTCCCTGGCCTCCCACAATGTCCGAGGATGGACTCAATCAGGCCCAGGGGATTTATCCACCTTAACGCGATTTAAGGCTGCAAATGTGTGTGCAGTCCAAAACATCCCCACTTGTTTCCCTTATTTCCTTTGTATTTCTTTTTCAGTTTTAACTTCTTTATTAAAAATTTCCTCTTGATCTTTTCATTAGTAATCTGTAATTTCTTTCCTTATGTACCTTCACTCTGATCCTGGTCTTCGATTTATGCTATACAAAAACCTTACAAACTATGAACCAAAAAAAAGCACATCTTCTCCTCTGCACTGAATTCCCACACTTGCTCCATTTTCCCCAAACTATGTACTTGGTTGGTTTGTTTCCATGCTGTATGACTCTGTGTGATCTCTCCTTCCTTAATGTGTTCCTGCTTAATGGTTATGTGCTTTCAACATGCCCTCTTTTAAATATAGCTAAGGTGAGCTGCAATGACTCACAATAGGTATGATGTGGGGGTGCTAGAGTTGGACTGGGGTGCACAATGTCAGAAATGACAGGTTGGTTTATAGTCAAACAGGTTTATTTAAAAACACAACTTTAGGAGTCTTACTCCTTCTTCAGGTGTTAGTGAGAGAGATAGTATCAGGCACAGAATTTATAAATAAAAGATCAAAGGGTCACAACACTGATGATGGTGTAGTGACCAAATTGAGATGGCACAGTGGCTCAGTGGTTAGCACTGCTGCCTCAGAGTGCCAGGTACCCAATTCCACCCTTGGGCGACTGTGTGGAGTTTGCACATTCTCCCTGTGTCTGGGTGGGTTTCCTCCAGGTGCTCTGGTTTTCTCCCACAGTCCAAAGATGTGCTGTGTAGGTGGATTGGCCATGCTAAAATGCCTGTAGTGTCCAGGGGTGTTTGGGTTAGATATGGGAAATGCAGGGGAATGGTTCTGGGTGGGATGCTCTTTGGAAGGGCGGTGTGGACTTGTTGGGCCAAATGGCCTGTCCCCACACTGTACAGATTCTATGATCAAACCTAAGATGCTGTTAAATATTTAAACAGTTAGAAGGTTTTAATTGATTAATATGTATATGTAAATCCCCAAATTCCTTTGAAGTCAAAGTCCTGACAGAACTAAAGGTTTTTTCAGTGTAAAGAAGGGATGACATTTTAGGTCAGACAATGCATGTTAGGTGTGAGATCTTGTTTAGAATCTGTTGTGTTTTGGTTTGGAGTCGGACTGGTTTTATTTCCACATGTGGCATTTAATAAATTATGACACCCTCCCCCAGTGCCTTCCCGTATAACCATAAGAGATGCAATACCTGCCTGCGCACCATCTCCCTCGCCACATCCAAGGCCCTAAACAGACCTTCCAAGTGAGACAGAGTTTCACTTACCTCTCCTCCAACCTAGTTTACTTCATCCGGTGCTCCCGATGTGGTCTTCTTTACATTGCTGAGACCAAACATCGACTAGGTGACTGTTTTGCCGAGCATCTTCGCCTGACCTGTAACCATCAGCCTGACCTCCCAGTCCCCACCCATTTAAACTACCCACCCCACTCCACTCCCCATCTGAACTGTCCATCCTCGGCCTCCTCCAGTGTCGTAGTGAATCAGATTGCAATCTTCTGCCTGGACCAGCGGACTTAACATTGAGTTCTCTAATTTCAAATAACCTTCCCACCCATCCCCGGCTCCCTTTCCAGCACCACCTCCTCCCTTCCATTACCGACCCTCCGTTCCAGCCACCAAACAGATTCATTCCACCTATCGACCAACCAGATGAACCAACCAAGTTGTACCTTCCATTGGTGTCCACTTATCACCACCATTCCGCTAACGTCTCACCACCAAGCCCCCCATTTATCTGCAGCCCACCCTACCCCCACACCCAGTCCTGAAGAAGGGTAATACCAAAAATGTTGACTTCTCCTTTCCCCCAGATGCTGCCTGGCTTGCTGTGTTCTGCCAGTCTCGTTTGTCTATCATGTGATTAAACCAATACTCTTAATTCCTACACCAGTTTCTGAGGAACTAATCAGTAATGTCATTGTGGATTACATAGGACCATTATCTAAAGTGAAAGCTGGAATTACATATAAGCCTGTATTACGGCTGTGCCTACTTGATTTCCAGAGGCAGATCAATCAAAACTAAGGTGGTAGGAAAAAACTCTCAGAATTTTGCTCGTTATAGTATACTAATGGAAGTACAGTCTGACTAAGGATCAAACTTCACATCAAAACATTTTTAAGATATCATCAGTAGGTTGGGGATTTAAAAATTGACATTGGCTGCTTGCTATCTGTAGACCCAAGATTCTTTGCAGAGGTATCACCAAACTCTCAAAACCATAATCAAAACCGACTGTTATGAGTGCCCAAAGGATGGCGACAAAAGATTAGGTTTTCTCTTACTTGCAACCAGAGATTCTCCAAACCAGCTTACTGGCTTCAGCCCGTTTAAATCAGTTTATGGCCATGAAACAGGAGGGCAATTTAAACTGATGAGAGATAAATTGCTAAGCCAGAAAAACAAATTTTCCATGTTAGAGTATGTTCATACTTCTCAAGAACTTAACAGGAGCACGCAGAGTTGCACAGGAACATCTAAAAACTCTCCAAAACAAGATGAAAGTTAAATGAATTAACCAAAATTTGTAAAGCAGGAGATGAAGTTTTGGTCCTATTTTCTTTACGAGGTGAGCCATTTAAAAGAAAATTCAGTGGGGCCTACAAAGTAATTAAAACAGTTAAAATAATTAGTTAAAAAATTAAATCAAGAAACCTATTTAATTGATTCTCCTAATGGTCGGAAAAAGCTTAAACAGTACTATCGTAAAGAACACACTGAAAATGTACAGGTGTGTGAAGCAGGAAGTGTAGGAGCGGCAGATATTAAAAAAAAGGATGAGACCAAAGAGAACTGCACAATTCCCAAACTGAGCATCATACTATTGGATTAATAGTACACGAAAGAATTCAGATACTGTGTTTCAGTATCTTCAGAAAGATCAACAGAGAGATGATAGTGATATTGCTCAGAAAATTCAAAGAAGTTATCAAAGATACACTTAGATGTACCACATTAAATGCAAATCAGACTCCATTAAAAACCCGTAGCAATTAATACCTAGAGAAACAGGCCAAAATAACAGAGGAAATTCAGTACATGTTGTAGAATCAATTGATTGAACCAACTCAGAGTAATTGGAGTTTTCCTGTAGTATTGGTTCCCAAATTAGACGGTTCAACTAGATTATATGTAAACTTTAGGAATGTGAATGTAATCACAAAGACATTCACTATTTCCAGACTAGACTGTTGAACTGAGTTATGCCATTTGGATATAAGAATGCCCCGATCACATTTCAACATAAGGTGAGAGTGTCAGCCATTGACATCAAGGATGCATTTAACTGAGTTTAGCATCAAAGAGCCCTGGCAAAACTGGAATCAAAGTGAGTCAAGCTGTAAACTCTGTTGTTTGGAGTCATATCTGACGCACAGGAAGATGGCGGTGGCTGTTGGAGGTCAGTCATCTCAGCTACAGGACAACTCTGTTGAAAGGGGAGACAATGGCTGGACTGTTAATGCTGGAGACCTGGGTGAGAATCCAGCCACAGCAGATGGTGGAATTTGAATTCAATAAAATAAACATAAATTGATTGTCAGGAAAACGTATTAGGCTTCATGGTATATTCTCAACGTGAAGGCAGGTCTTTATCTCCTAAAGGACTGTGCTGCGGTCACTCTGACTGCTACTGTCATGGATAAATGCGTCTGTAGCCAGCAGATTGTTAAGGATTAGGTCAAGTATATTTATTCTTCTTTTTGGTTCCTCACCAACTGCTGCAAGACCCAGTTGATCAACTATGTCTTTTAGGACCGAACAAGCTTGATCAGTAGTGCTGCTGCCTAGCCACTCGTGATGGTGGATACTGAAATTCCCCATCCAGAGTATATTTTGCATACTTGACTCCTTCAGTACTTCCTCCAAATGTTGTTCAATACGGAGATGTTCTGATTCATCATCTGAGGGAGGAACGTACGTGATAACCAGCAGGAGGTTTCCTGGCCCACGTTTAACCTGAAGCCATGGGACTTCATGAAGTCTGGAGTCAATGTTGAGAACTCCCAGGGAAACACCCTCCCAACTATATACCACTATGCTGCCATCTCTGCTGGGTCTGTCCTGCTGGTGGGACAGGACATATCCAGGGATGGTGATGCTGATGTCTGGGACATTGTCTGTAAGGTATGATTCTTCGCCTCCATGCTCATTTCTTTGGACAAAAGTCCTCTCCCCGTCCCACAGACCCCTTTGCCCAACTGCAATGCTCTCGCTCCACCTGGACCCCTCCCTCTGGCCTTCTACTTGCACTTGATCTGTTCATTGAGAACTGTTGATGTGACATTAGTCGCCTCAATTTCACTGCCCCTCTCACCAAATCCAACCTATCTTCCTCCGAACTGACCGCACTCCGTGCACTCAGATCCAACACTGACTTTGTCATTAAGCGTGCCGATAAGGGTGGTGCTGTTGTAGTCTGGTGTACTGACCTCTACGCTGCACAGGCTGTGCGCCAACTCTCAGATACCTCCTCCTACCTTCTCCTGGACCATGACCCAACTATGGCACCTCAGGCCATTGTATCCACTGTGGTAACTGATCTCATTTCATCTGGTGATCTCCCCCACTCCGCTTCCAAGCTCATTGTCCCCCAACCCCACACAGCTCGTTTCTACCTCCTGTCAAAAATCCACAAACTGGACTGTCTGGGCAGACCTGCTCATGCCCCACAGAATTCATCTCTCCCTACCTTGACTCACTCTTCTCCCCCGGTCCAATCCCTGCCTACGTGATTCCTCTGATGCCTTACGTTGGTTTCAAAACTTCCAGTTTACCAGTTCCAGCCACCTCCTTTTTACCATGGACATGCAATCCCTTTACACATCCATTCCCCACCAGGACAGTCTCAGGGCTCTCCGCTTCTTCCTGGAGCAAAGACCTGAACTGTCCCCACCCACCACCACGATCCTCCGCTTGGCCAAGCTTGTCCTCACCCTCAACAACTTCTCTTTCAACTCCTCTCATTTTCTTCAGGTAAGAGGGGTTGCCATGGGTACCCGCATGGGCTCTAGTTATGCCGGTCTCTTTATGGGATACGTGGAACATTCCTTGTTCCAGTCCTATTCTGGTCCCCACCCACAACTCTTTCTCCGATACAACGTTGATATCATTGGTGCTGCTTCCTTCTCTCATCTGGAATTGGAAAACTTCATCAATTTCACCTCCAATTTCCAACCTGCCATCACATTCACCTGGTCTATCACTGACTCCTCCATTCCCTTCCTCAACGTTTCTGTTTCCATTTCTGGGGAAAGACTGGCCACTAATATCCACTACAAACCCACCGACTCCCACAGCTATCTGGACTATACATCCTCACACCCTGCTTCCTGTAAAGACTCCATCCTATTCTCGCAGTTCCTTCGTCTCCATCGCATATGTTCAGATGAGGCCAACTTCGACAAGGGAGCCTCCGAAATGTCCACCTTCTCCCTCACCCGAGGATTCCCCAGCTCCGTTGTTGACAGGGCCCTCAACCAGGTCCGACCCATCTCCCGCACTTCCGCCTTCACCCCTTCTCTTCCCTCCTGCAACAGCGATAGGGTTCCCCTTATCCTCACCTACCATCCCACCAGCATCCACATCCAGAAGATCGTCAGGTGCCATTTCCGCCACCTCCAGCGAGATGCCACCACCAGACACATATTCCCCACCCCTCCCCTGTTCGCCTTCTGCAGGCACCATTCTCTCCGGGACACCCTGGTCCACACTTCCTTCACCCCCAACATCTCCCCACAGTCCTACGGCACCTTCCCCCGTAACCGGCGAAGGTGCAACACCTGTGCATTTACCTCCTCCCTCCCCAGTATCCAAGGGCCCAAACATACCTTCCAGGTGAAGCAACACTTCATCTGCATTTCCCAGAATCTGGTCTACCGCATTCGTTCCTCACAATGTGGTCTCATTTACACTGGGGAAACGAAACATAGACTTGGCAACCACTTCACAGAACATCTACGTTGTGCTCGCAAAAAAGACCCTGAACGACCTGTTGCCTGCCACTTTAATGCACCACCCTGCTCCCTGGCCGACATCTATGTCTCTGGCTTGCTGCAGTGTTCCAGTGAAGACCAACGCAAGCTGGAAGAACAACACCTCATTTCCCACTTGGGGACCCTACAGCCCTCCGGACTCAATATTGAGTTCAATAACTTTAGGGCCGAAACTCTCCCATGTCCCAGCCCCCCTGCCCCACACACCAGGCCTTGTTACCAAATAGCCTGCCACTACACACCCCCTGATAACAAGCATGGGGCTGGATGAACACAGCAGGTCAAGCAGCATCATAGGAGCAGGAAAACTTGACGTTTCAGGCCTAAACCCTTCTTCAGAAATGGGGGAGGGGAGGAGGGTTCTGAAATAAATAGGGAGAGAGGGGGAGGCGGATAGAGGATGGATAGAGGAGAGGATAGGTGGAGAGGAGGCAGACAAGTCGAAGAGGTGGGGATGGAGCCAGTAAAGGTGTGTGTAGGTGGGGGGGTAGGGAGGAGATAGGTCAGTCCAGGGAGGACGGACAGGTCAAGGGGGCGGGATGATGTTAGTAGATAGGAGATGGGGGTGGGGCTTGAGGCGAGAGGAAAAACAGGTTAGGGAGGTGGAGATGAGCTGGGCTGGTTTTGGGATGCGGTTGGGGGAGGGGAGATCTTGAAGCTTGTGAAATCCACATTGAGGCCATTGGGCTGCAGGGTTCCCAGGCTGAATAGGATTTGCTGTTCCTGCAGCCTTCGGGTGGCATCACTGTGGCATTGCAGGAGGCCCAGGATGGACATGTCATCTGAGGAATGGGAGGGGGAGTTGAAATGGTTCGCGACTGGGAGGTGCAGTTGTTTGTTGCGAACTGAGCGCAGGTGTTCTGTTATCTCGGATTCTCCAGCATCTGCAGTACCTTTTATCTCCACTACACACCCCCTGTTGTTAGTCACTAACAGTCCCCATTAACAACTATTCACCCTCCCAGCTTGATCGTTAGCAACTCCTTTGTCTGTCCAACTGTATTTCTCTCTCTTTGGGCTTTATCCTATCATTTACTCTCTACCCCATCCACCTCCCTATTTTCTGCATATGAACTGATGATTTCCCAGCCACTATCAGTTCTGAGGAAGGGTCACTGGACCCGAAACGTTAACTCTGTTTTTACCCTTCACAGATGCTGCCAGACCCAGTGAGCTTTTCCAGCTTTTCCAGTTTTTGTTCCAGATTTACAGCATCCGCAGTTCTTTCGGTTTTTATTATGATTCTGTGAGTATAACTATGTCAGGCTGTTGCTTACTAGTCTGTGAGACAGCTCTCCCAATTTTGGCACTAGCCCCCAGATATTAGGAAGGAGGACCCAGCAGGGTTGACAGGGCCTTTTCTGCCATTGTATTTTCTGGTGCCTAGGTTGATGTCAGGTGATCCATTTGGTTTAATTTCTTTGAGACTTTATAGTAATTGATACAGCTGAATGGCTTGCTAGGCCATTTCACTGTGCATTCACATTGCTGTGGGTCTGGAGGATCACATGTAGACCAGGTGAGGATGGCAGATTTCATTCCATAAAGAGCATATGTCATTCAGATGGGTTTTTTTCCCCCTGACAATTGATAATTGTTTCACGGTCATCCATAGGTTCTTAATTCCAGATTATTATTGAATTCAAATTCCACCATCTGCTGTGGTGGGATTTGAATCTGAGTCCCAAGAACATAGGTGAGTTTTGGGATTAACAGTCTAGCGATAACAACACCAGGCCATAGCCTTGATAGTGATTATTGGGGATTACCATTGACCAGAAACTGAACTGGATTTCCCATATAGGTACAGTTGCTGCAAAGCAGGTTAGAGGCTAGGATAACTGGGGGGAGTAACTCACCTCCTGACTCCCCAAAGCCTGTCCACTATTTACTAGGCAGAAGTCAGGAGTATGATGGAATACTCCCCACTTGCTTGGTTGAATGCAGCTCCAGCAACACTCAAGAAGCTTGACAGTATCTAGGACAAAGCAGCCCACTTAATTGACACTGCATCCACTGCCTCCACCACTGACACTCAGTACACACTGCTGCTACAATCTACAAGATGCATTACAAACATTCACCCAAGATCCTTAGATAGCACCTTCCAAACCCACGACCACTTCCATCTGGAAGGACAAGGGCAGTAGATATATGCAAATTCCCCTCCATGGCATTCATCATCCTAATTTGGAAACATATCATTCCTTCACTGTCACTGGGTCAAAAGTCTGGAATTCCCTCCCTAATAGGGTCAACCCTCAGCACATGGACTGCAGTGTTCAAGAAGGCAGCTCACCAACACCTTCTCAAGGTCAACCAGGGACAGGCAATAAATGCTGGTCAGCCAGCGAAACCAACAATCCACAAATGAATAAATAAGAAAATGAAACCAGTGATGAGAAAGGCGAACTCTATTTCCTTCCCACAAAAACTACTAATTCTGAGTTTCATCAGCAATTTCTCTTTTTGTTTCTGGTCTCCAGCATCCGCAGTTCTTTTGTTTTATTTTACTTGAAGGTGGCGATGAACTGTTTCCTTGAACTGCTGGAGTCTCTCCACTGTTAGAAAGGGAGTTCCTGGTTTATGACCCCTTGACATTTCAAGAGTGTTATTATTTACCTCAGTAGGGCATCCTGGGAGTTATCATTTACTAGCAACTGGACTGAACAGCCAGTCTAAATAGAAAAGCAGGTCAGAGTCTAGGAATTTGCGTCGAGCAATTCACCTTCGGCCCGCAAGTGTCCATCTATAAGTCTCAAGTCAGGACTGTGTTAGAATGCTTTCTACTTGTCTTGGATGGGCAGTACTCCAACATCATTCAGGAAGCTCATCACCATCCAAGACAAAGCAGCCTACTTGATTAGCACCACAGTGATCATCTTCATTGTTCATTCCTTCCACCTCCAATGCATTGTATCAGCAGTGTGTACTGTTTACAAGACTTACTGCAGAAATTTACTTTCACTCCTTAAACAACACCTTCCAAACACACAATCACTTTCATTGGAAGGACAGGAATATGGGACAACCACTACTCATCACCTTGAACTGGAAACAGATAACCACGTCACTGTTTCTGGGTCAGAATCATAAAATGCCTTCCCTCAGGCCATTGTCGGTCTACCTGCAGCACATGGACTGAAGTGGTTCGAAAAGGCAGCTCAATACCACCTTCTCCAGGGCAACAAGGGATAGACAATAAATGCTGGCCCAGCCACCAATGCCCTTATCCCACAATTGAATAAAAGCATGCTGCTCATACTTCTTCAGAAGAATCTCTTTACTCGTCTACTTGTGTTAAAGGTACCTATGTGTCATTAGTACTACTGGATCCTGCCCTTTCCACTGCAAGCTCCTTTCTGGTCCCGAGCAGATTTCCCAACCCTTGGTACCAGGCCAACAATGTCAGTGTTGGGAGTCTTGCTTTTGACTGAATTGCACTTATATCTCTGAATGTAATGTCTTCTACTACCACTAAAAAACATAATGCTGACCGTGAATAAAACTATTTTTTGGGGTAAAAACCCATCTGGTTCACTGATATCCTTTAAGTAAGGAAATCTGCTGTTCTTGCCTCCACAAGCCTACATAAGACTCCAGGCCCACAGCCCCAACATAGGTTCAGAAAACAAAATCTCATTTCTGCTTGGGGACCATGCAGCTTCTAGGACTCAACATCAAGTTCAATAACTTTAGGAACTGATTCCATCCTCTTTTTTAACCACTCTCTCACCCAGTCCTGTTATGACACGGGTTGCTTTTACCACAGCCCACATGGTTTGTCCTGTGAAATTACTGGCAGGCAGATCAGTTATATATAACTGCTACAAGATCTCAAAGGTGGAATGAAACTGGACATTGATCTAAACACTGGAAACAATAATGGCAAATTCAGCTTTATTGACCCTGTAAAATCCTCCTTACTAACATCTGAGGGCTAGTGCCAAAACTGGGAGAATTGTCTCATAGACTAGTCAAGCAACAGACTAGCAGTCATACTCACTGACTCATACCTTGCACATGATGTCCCAGTCACTATCTTTATGCCCTATCCATCACTGGGGAGACCAAGCAGAGGTGGCAGCTCAGTGTTTTACAGTCAACAGGAAGTCCTCAATATTCACTCTGGACTCCATGGAATCTCATGTTATCAAATATGGGCAAAAGAACAAGCTCCTGATGTAACCCCTCCTCCACTTTACAATGGTTAATGAATCAGTACCCTTTCATGTTTAACACCGTCCTGAGTATGCACTGAGAGTGTAAAGGATGCAGAATGTATTCTAAACAGGGAATTTCAATGCCTACTGCCAAGATTGGTTTTGGGAGCACCTCTATATCCAAGCTGCTTTAGTCTTAAACAAACAGGAGGTTGGAAGAACACAGCAAGCTAGGCAGCATCTGTAGGAAAGGAGAAGTCAACGTTTCGGCTATTACCCTTCTTCAGTCCTGGTGTCGTGTGATTCCTGACCTTATCCACTCCAGTCCAACAGCAGCATCTCCACATCATGGCTATCATCGAAACCACCAACTACTCATTCAAAGTGGAGAGGATCTCCAAGGAGATCACGCATATTGACACAGACATCAAGTTTCTACAGAAATGCAAGAAAGCACAAAGATTCCAAAAGGACTACAGATCATGAACCCACTCAAGTCGACCTACAACACTGATCACGCTGAGAGACTTTGCTGTTGCACCTCTTGCAAACTCCTTAATCACCTCGTACACCAACTCTACAGCAAGCACTATAACCTTGAAATTGAGATACAGTCCATGTTCTCAGCTTCTGCTGAAGATACGGCAGTACAGTTACCAGACACTGCCAACGGATGAGGCATTGGAACCACACCACCTATAAGCACACCAAGAACAAGAAACTGGAGAAATCTGGCATCACCACCAGCAACAACCAACTCTCCCCTGGTACCACAGCTGAAAGTGGTACCACCACGGGAAAATTCATTGTCAACTTATCAGACCACTCCCTTCAACCGAATGAGATTGACTCGCAGCCGAGGACTCAGTTTCTGCCCCGTCACCAAAACGGACCCCATTGGTCTCATGGCAGGCACAGAGGAATTCATCAGACAAATGAGACTCGGGGAATTCTTCCAAAATGTCAGCAGCAAGCCCAATGAGACAACCAACAAACTGGATCAGTCGACTGAGAGATCCATTGGGGAGCGGGTAAAGAAGGAGTCGAATTGGACCTGGAGGGGTGTTGCTTGGGGCATGACAGGTATGCTCAAGCCATCAGAGAATGCGTGAATGCCAGATTTATCAGCTGCACTCACAAGGTAGTGCAAAACATCACCGAAGCACAACACAACACCGTAGAACCCCGTCATGGCAACCTCTGCAAGACATGTTAGATCTTCAACATGGAGACTACCATCACACGTGGGAACACCTCCCACCATGTGCATGGCAGATACTCATGTAACTCGGCCAACTCATCTATCTCACATGCTGCAGGCAAGGATGTCCCAAGGCATGGTATATTGGTGAAACCATGCAGATGCTACAACAACAGATGAATGGACACCGCACAACAACTGCCAGGCAGGAATGTTCCCATGCAGTGGGGGAACACTTCAGTGGTCAAGAACATCTTCGGGTAAACGTCCAAGGTGGACTTCAGGATACACAACAATGTAGAGTCGCTGAGCAGAGGCTGATGGCCAAGTTCGGTATCCATGAGGACTGCCTCAAATGGGATCTTGGGTTCATGTTGCATTGCGGGTGACCGCACCACACAATACACTCTCATGTGCGCACACACACACACAGACCCTCTCTCATACACACACTGTCTCTCAAGCACTCTCTCCCACACACACATATAAACACATTTTCTCCCACATCCAGAGATAAAAGGTACTGCAGATGCTGGAGAATCCGAGATAACTTCTCCCACATCCATGCGTGCGCGCGCACACACACATACACACACACACACTCTCTCTCTCTCTCTACCCACGCACCTCCCCACACACACACTGTCTCTTCCACATGCTCATAGACACTCTCTTTCCCACATGACACACACACTCATTCACCCTCCCACACACACACACACACTCTTTCTCTCTCTCCCCCGACACACACACACACACACTCTTTCTCTCTCTCCCCCCGACACACACACACAAACACACACACACACATACATACTCTCACTCGATCTCTCCTTTATACACACACACACTCTCTCCCCTCTCTCTCTCTCACACACGCACACACAGGGTAAATTTTTATTTACAGATACATTCTATTTTCTTCAAAAAGCACACAATTTATAGATAGTGAGTCAATGTGGCATTTTATAAATTCCTACTTCAGAAATAAAACCATAAGACCATAAGACCATAAGACATAGGAGTGGAAGTAAGGCCATTTGGCCCATCAAGTCCACTCCGCCATTTAATCATGGCTGATGGGCATCTCAACTCCACTTACCCGCACTCTCCCCGTAGCCCTTGATTCCTTGCGAGATCAAGAATTTATCAATCTCTGCCTTGAAGACATTCAACGTCTCGGCCTCCACTGCGCTCCGTGGGAATGAATTCCACAGGCCCACCACTCTCTGGCTGAAGAAATGTCTCCTCATTTCCATTCTAAATTGACCCCCTCTAATTCTAAGGCTGTGCCCACGGGTCCTAGTATCCCCACGTAACGGAAACAACTTCCCAGCGTCCACCCTTTCTAAGCCATGCATTATCTTGTAAGTTTCTATTAGATCTCCCCTCAACCTTCTAAACTCCAATGAATACAATCCCAGGATCCTCAGCCGTTCATCATATGTTAGGCCTACCATTCCAGGGATCATCCGTGTGAATCTCCGCTGGACACGCTCCAGTGCCAGTATGTCCTTCCTGAGGTGTGGGGCCCACACCTCAGTCTGACTCCAACAGATTCTAAACAAGGCCTCACACCCAACATGCATTATCTGACCTAAAATGTCACCTCTTCTTTACATTGATAAAACATTTAATTCTCTCAGGACCATGACTTGAAAGGAATGTGGGAGATTATATATACATCTTAATCAATTAATATCTTCCAACTGATGAAAGATTTGACAGCATCTTAGGTTTGTTTAATATCTCCTCATCAGTGATGTGATCCTTTGATCTTTTACTTATAAATTGAGTCTGAAAGTACGTCTCTCACTAATACCTGAAGAACGAGTGAGGCTCCAAAAGCTCATGTTTTCAAATAAACCTCTAGGACTATCAACCAACCTGTCATTTCTGACGTTGTCCACCCCAGTCCAACACCGGCACCTCCACATCAGTCCTGTTATGACATGGGATAACAAGGTGTAGAGCTAGATGAACACAGCAGGCCAAGCAGCATCAGAGGAGCAGGAAAGCTGACATTTCAGGCCTAGACCCTTCTTCAGAAATGGGGGAGGGGAAGGGGGATTCTGAAATAAATAGGGAGAGAGGAGGAGGCGGATTGAAGATGGATAGAGGAGAAGGTCGGTGGAGAGGAGACAAGACAGGTCAAAGAGGCGGGGATGGAGGCAGTAAAGGTGAGTGTAGGTGGGGAGTGAGGGAGGAGATAGGTCAGTCCAGGGAGGACGGACAGGTCAAGGGGGCGGGATGAGGCTAGGAGGTAGGAGATGGGGGTGGGGCTTGAGGTGGGAGGAGGGGATAGGTGGGAGGAAGGACAGGTTAGGGAGGCGGGGACAAGGTGGGCTGGTTTTGGGATGCGGTAGGGGGAGGAGAGATTTTGAAGCTTGTGAAGTCCACACTGATACCATTGGGCTGCAGGGTTCTCAAGCGGAATATGAGGTGCTGCGCTTGCAACCTTCAGGTGGCATTGTTGTGGAACTGCAGAAGGCCCAGGATGGACATGTCGTCTGAGGAATGGGAGGGGGAACTGAAATGGTTCGCCACTGGGAGGTGCAGTTGTTTAGTGCGAACCGAGCGTAGGTGTTCCGCAAAGCAGTCTCATGTTGCAGCTGTACAAAACTCTGGTGCGGCCGCACTTGGAGTATTACCTACAATTCTGGTCGCCTCATTATAGGAAGGATGTGGAAGCATTGGAAAGGGTGCAGAGGAGATTTACCAGGATGTTGCCTGGTATGGAGGGGAGGTCTTATGAGGAAAGGCTGAGGGACTTGAGGTTGTTTTCGTTAGAGAGAAGAAGGTTAAGAGGTGACTTAATAGAGACATACAAGATGATCAGAGGATTAGATAGGGTGGACTGTGAGAGCCTTTTTCCTCGGATGGTGACAGCTAGCACGAGGGGACATAGCTTTAAATTGAGGGGTGATAGATATAGGACAGATGTCAGAGGTAGATTCTTTACTCAGAGAGTAGTAAGGGCATGGAATGCCTTGCCTGCAGCAGTTGTAGACTCGCCAACTTGAAGGGCATTTAAATGGTTGTTGGATAGACATATGGATGATAAGGGAATAGTGTAGGTTAGATGGGCTTCAGATTGGTTTCACAGGTCAGCGCAACATCAAGTGCCGAAGGGTCTGTACTGCGCTGTAATGTTCTATGTTCTATGTTCTCATCCCCAAGCCGTGGGTTGCTTTTAAAACAGATCTCCTGGTCGTAGGGTTGTTATCACATTACATGGTTTTCTTTCAACATACTATCCATTCTTTGCAACCCATACCTCTCATTATCACTTATTAAGGTTCTCTTCTGTCTTGGCCTGTCATTCACGATCCCCTCATTTACCTCGAGGTTGTAAGAATTGCTGATGCTGGTGTCAGAGATAACACAGTGTGGAGCGTTTTGGGTTGGGACTCTTCTTCAGAAAAAGGGGCTGAAGAAGGGCCCCAATCTGAAACATCAACTTTGCCACACCACTGATGCTGCCTGGCCTGCTGTGTTCCTCCAGCTCCACACTGTGTTATCCCTCATTTACCTACCTCTTTCAATGCTCACTGTTTCTCTCTCTCACTCTCTCTGGATTCCATCTCTACCTATTCACTCATGTCACCTCTTATACCACCTCCTCCACCAAACCCCTCCCCAACATTCCTCCCACTTCCTACAGACAAAGTGGGTGGCCATAGGTACCCGCACGGGCCCAAGCTATGCCTGCCTCTTTGTAGGTTACGTGGAACAATCCCTCTTCCGTACCTACACTGGCTCTAAACCCCACCTCTTCCTCTGTTACACTGATGACTGTATCGGTGTCGCCTCGTGCTCCCACGAGGAGCTCGAACAGTTCATCCACTTCACCAACACCTTCCACCCCAACCTGAAGTTCACCTGGACCACCTCTAACACCTCTCGCTCCTTCCTGGACCGCTCTGTCTCCATCTCGGGTAACCACCGAGAAATCGATATCCATTTCAAGCCCACCGACTCTCACAGCTTCCTGAAATACCCCACGTCCCACACACCTTCCTGCAAAAATGCCATCCCCTATTCCCAATTCCTTCGCCGCCGCCGCATCTGCTCCCAGGATGAGGCATTCCACTCCCGTACATCTCAGATGTCCTCGTTCTTCAAGGACCGCAACATCCCCCCCGCAGTGGTTGAGAACGCCCTCGACCGTGTCTCCCGCATTTCCCGTAACTCATCCCTCACACCCCCTCCCCGCAATAACAACCAAAGATGAATCCCCCTCATCCTCACGTACTACCCCACCAACCTCCGGATCCAACGCATCATCTGTCTGCTTGGCCTGCTGTGTTCATCCAACTCCACACCTTGTTATCACATATTCCCCTCCCGTCCCTTGTCCGCTTTCTGCAGGGGCCGTTCCCTCTGGGACACCCTGGTCCATACTTCCTTCACCCCCAATAAACCCCACAGCCCTATGGTACCTTCCCCTGTAACCAGCAAAGGTGCAACACCTGCCCATTTACCTCTTCCCTCCCCAGTATCCAAGGGCCTAAACATACCTTCCAGGTGAAACAACACTTCACCTGCACTTCCCAGAATCTAGTCAAGGTGAGAGGGGAAAAATTTAAGGGAGATATGCGTGGAAAGTTCTTTACACAAGGGTGGTGTGCGCCTGGAATGCGTTGCCAGCGGAGGTGGTAGAGGCAGACGCGATAGCGTCATTTATGATGTATCTGGACAGATACATGAATGGGCAGGGAGCAGAGGGATACAGATCCTTGGAAAACAGGCGACAGGTTTAGATAGAGGATCTGGATCGGCGCAGGCTTGGAGGGCCGAAGGGCCTGTTCCTGTGCTGTAATTTTCTTTGTTCTTTGTTCTTTGTATTGCATTCGCTGCTTAACAGTGGTCTCCTCTCCATTGGGGAAACGAAGCGTAGGCTAGGTGACTGCTTCGCAGAACGTTTACATTC
Organism: Ginglymostoma cirratum; assembly: GCA_024137785.1. NCBI lineage: Eukaryota > Metazoa > Chordata > Chondrichthyes > Orectolobiformes > Ginglymostomatidae > Ginglymostoma > Ginglymostoma cirratum. Next base: position 953,724 of record JAHRHZ010000156.1, on the reverse strand, counting down.
TGCTCACAAAAGACCTGCTGAGCTTTCCCACATAAGCAGCATCATAGGAGCAGGAAACCTTGACGTTTCGGGCCGAGACCCTTCATCAGAAATGGGGGAGGGGAAGAGGGTTCTGAAATAAAAAGGGAGAGAGGGGGACGCGGATAGAAGATGGATAGAGGAGAGGATAGGTGGAGAGGGGACAGACAAGTCAAGGAGGCGGGGATGGAGCCAGTAAAGGTGAGTGTAGGTGGGGAGTTAGGGAGGAGATAGGTCAGTCCAGGGAGGATGGACAGGTCAAGGGGGCGGGATGAGGTTAGTAGATAGGAGATGGGGGTGGGGCTTGAGGTGGGAGGAGGGGATAGGTGAGAGGAAGAACAGGTTAGGGAGGTGGGGACGAGCTGGGCTGGTTTTGGGATGCGGTTGGGGGAGGGGAGATTTTGAAGCTTGTGAAATCCACATTGATACCATTGGGCTGCAGGGTTCCAAGGCTGAATATGATTTGCTGTTCCTGCAGCCTTCAGGTGGCATCATTGTGGCACTGCAGGAGGCCCAGGATGGACATGTCGTCTGAGGAATGGGAGGGGGAGTTGAAATGGTTTGCGACTAGAAGGTGCAATTGTTTGTTGCGAACCGAGCGCAGGTGTTCTGCAAAGCGGTCCCCAAGCCTGCGCTTGGTTTCCCTGATGTAGAGGAGGCCACAACGGGTACAGCGGATGCAGTATACCACCTTGGCAGATGTGCAGGTGAACATCTGCTTGATGTGGAAAGTCTTCTTGGGGCCTGGGATGGGGGTGAGGGAGAAGGTGTGGGGGCAGCTGTAGCACTTCCTGCAGGGAATAGTGCTGGGTGAGGTGGGACTGGAGGGGAGTGTGGAGTGGACAAGGGAGTGACGGAGAGAGTGGTCTCTCCGGAAAGCAGACAAGGGTGGGGAGGGAAAAATGTCTTTGGTGGTGGGGTGGGATTGCAGATGGCGGAAGTGTCGGAGGACCTCCCCCATAATGTACCCACCGCCATTGGCCACGAGACAGTCCCTCCATACCTGGCATTAATTTAATGAACCTTTTCTGGCCTTCATCCAATGCCACTATATCTTTCCTTAAGTAAGAATCTAACAATAGCCTGTTGACATTTAATGGCATTACCATGACTGAATTCCTCACTCTTAAGATCCTGTGGGATTGCCTTTCAACAAAAACTGAACTGGATGTGCTCTGTAAATGTCATTGCGTCAATGCACCCTTCATGACTCCTCAGATACAGAAGTAGTCCAATGGTGAATGTCCATATGCAGCCCTGGGTAGGTGACGGCCCAGTGATATCAACGCTGGACGGTTAATTCTGGGGATCTGGGCTCAAATCCTGCCCAGTGGAATTTGAATTTTAAAAAAAATTGGTGTTAGGACCACAAATCCATTGCCAATTGTCAGAAAAAAACCCATCTGGTTCACTAATGTGCTTTAGGGAAGGAAATTGCATGATGACCTGGGTCTGGCCTACATGTGACTCCATGGTGCTGGAGGTTGTATATTAGCATGGATAGAGGACTGGTTAACCAAGCTCTCTGGCATAAGGGGGCTTTTTCAGGATGGCAGCCTGTAACTTGTGGAGTGCTATAGGGACCAGTGCTCTGGTCACAACTATTTATAATGGATATTAATGACTTAGGTGATGAAAACAAATGTACTGTAGCCAAGTTTAAGGATGGCCCAAAAATAGCTCAGAAGGCAAGTGGTGAGGATGGCACAAAGGGTCTGCCGTGAAATATGGACAGGATATATATGAGTGGACAAGAACTTGGTAGATGGAATATAATGTGAGTATATAATATAATATAATGTGGTAAGTTTATGCCTTTGGCAGGAAGAAAGAGGAGTTGAACATTATTTAAGTGGAGAAAGTCTGCAGAAAGCTATAGAACTGAGGAATTTAGGAGCCCTCATTCTTTAATCACAAAAGGCTAGCATCAAGTTCAGCGGGAAGGCAAATGGAATAATGGCCTTTATTTCAAAGGGAATGGAATGTAAAAGTGGGGAGGCACTAGTCAGATCACAGTGAATACTGTGAACAGTTTTGGGCCATTTGTCGAAGTGAAGATACACTAGCAATAGAAGCATTCCAGAGAAAGTTCACTAGGCTGATAACAATTATGGATTGATTGTCTTATGAGGAGACGTAGAGTAGTTTGGGCCTATACAGGAATATAGAAGAATGAGAGGTGACCTTATTGAATTAAGATTCTTCGGAGACATGACAGGATAGATGTAATAGGTTGTTTATCACTGTGGGAGAGTGTAGGACCAGAGGTCATAATCTTAGAATAAGGGGCCTTCCATTTAAGACAGAGATGAGGAGGAATTTCTTCTCTCAGACGGGAGTGAATCTGTGGAATTCTTTACTGCAAAGGGTTGGAATGTAGAAGAATGAGAGGCATCCTTATTGTAGCACTTAAGATTCAAGGTAGAACTTATAGGACTGATACAGAAAGATTGTTTCCCTTTGTAGGAGAGTCTAGGACCAGAAGACATAATTTCAGCATAAGGGGATGCACATTTCTTCTCTTGGGGATAGTGAATCTGAAATTCCTTGCTGCAGGGGCTGTCGAGACTGGATCATTAAGAATATTTGAGGCTGAGGCAGATTTTAATTAATAAAAAAAAATCAAGGATGGCCTACTTCTGCTTCTATGTCTTATGGTATTATACAGTCCAGGGGAAACACAGAAGTGGGACTAAGTAATGACAAATAAAGGACAAGACCTGCAGCCTCATTCAGCATCACCTTGAACAGCAGATAAAAGAAGGCAGCCCATATTAGCTGGATGTGTGGATAAAAGATGCACCAAGGTATAACAAAAGTTTACCAGGTTGATCCTAATAAGGCAAGACTGACATAAGAACAGAATGTATTCACTGGAGTTTAGAAGAAAGACAGAAATCTCACAGCAGCCTCCAAAATTCTAAAAAGACTACACATGCTAGTAGCAGGAAGGATACTCCTAATGATTGGGAATTCCAGAACCAGGAATTTGGCATTGAGTGAAAATGCTCAAAGAAATGGTGCAAACATGATATGTGAATAATCTTCTGCATTTTGACAACTGTACGATCATAAAAAACCCATGTGATTCATTTACGTCCTTCAGGAAAGGCAATCTGCCATCCTTCCCTGATCTGGTCTACATATGACTCCAGACACACAGAAATGTGGGTGACTCTAAACTGCATTCTGGGATGGGAAATATCCTTCAACTAAGTCTAAGGATAAGATAGATCATTTGGGACTGAGATGAATTATGGCCAGATTACCTAGAATGGAAATGAAATCAGAACATCGAACAGTACAGCACAGTACAGGTCCTTTGTGCCGACCTATTCTCCTACTCTAAGATCAATATCCCTGCATACCTCAATTTTCCTATCATCCATGTGCCTATCCAAGAGTTGTTTAAATGTCCCTAATGTATCTGACTCCATGACCACATCTGGCAGTGCATTCCATGCACCCACCACTCTCTCTGTAAAGAACCTACTTCTGACATCTCCCCTATACCTTCCTCCAATTACCCTAAAATTATGCCCCCCTGTAATAGTAATTTCTGTCCTGGGAAAACATCTCTGGCTATCCACTCTATCTATGCCTCTTATCATCTTGTACACCTCTATCAAGTCACCTCTCATCCTTCTTTGCTCCAATGAGAAAAGCCCTAGCTCCCTCAACCTTTCCACATAAGACCTGCCCTCCAGTCCAGGCAACATCCTGGTAAATCTCCTCTGCACCCTCTCTGAAGCTTCCATATCCTTCCTATAATGAGGCGACCAGAACTGAACTCACTATTCCAAGTGTGGTCTAACCAGGGTTTGATAGAGCTGCAGCATAACTTTACGGCTCTTAAACTCAATTCCCCTGCCAATGAAAGCCTTCTTAACAACCCTATCAGCTTGAGTAGCAACTTTGAGGGATCTATGGATGTGGACCCCAAGATCCCTCTGTTCCTCCACACTGCCAAGAATCCTGCCATTACCCCTGTATTCTGCATTCAAATTCAACCTTACAAAATGAATCACTTTACACTTTTAATTCGAATTTCCAAAATGAATCACTTAACAATCAGAAATTGCTGGAGAAACTCAGCAGGTCCAGCAGCATATATGGAGAAAAAAAAATCAGAGTTAATGCTTCAGGTCCAGACATCCTTCTTCAGAACAGAACAGCACTGAAGTTTTCCTTGCAATTTCTGCTTTTGTTTCTGATTTCCGGCACCTGCAGCTTTCTAGATTTTGTTTTATCTGGAATGGTTTTGTCTTTGAACATTTTCACTCTGCAAAATAGTATATCCCAAGGTTCCGAATTGAGACATTGCCTATTTAGTTGCCTTGTTTGATCCAGTCCATCAGTGTGTCACACAGTAAGCACTATCATCACAGAATCCACTGAACTAACCCCATCTCTGTGCATACCAGTGGCTTGGAACAGTGGTAACTCTCTCTGACACTGCATGACTCTGAAGGTTGAAAAGCTGACTCCTGCTCGAGGCCATAATTAATTATACGAGATAGTGATCACTAAAACAAGATTCCTGGTAATGTTTAAACTGTTCCTTTGATAAATCTCCTTACCCTAACTGCCATTCATGTTTTTTACCGAAATCTGTAGTTGTATCGGTTCTGAAACCCGAAGTAAAATGCCACCAAGAGACATGACCAATTCTCACTTGTCTCACTACACACGGACAATGAGGGGCACAAATTCAACAGGGACAACACATCCATAATCACACAAGTCAAACAGAGACATGCCAGGGAATTCCTGGAGGCCTGGTATTCTAACCGAACTCCAGCAACAAACACACTGAACTAGACCCTGTGTACAAACCACTGAGAAACAGAACTGGAAGTGGTACCAAACACCCCAACAAACCAAGTTGTCTCCAATAGCTTCCCAACCACTGATGTGAGACTCACTGGTGTATAGTTTCCTGGATTATCCCTATTTCCCTTCTTGAACAGAGGAACAGCATTAGCTACTCGGCAGTCCTCTAGGACCTCTCTAGTGGCTAGTGAGGATACAAAGACCTTGGTCAAGGCCTCAGCAATCTCCTCTCTTGCCCCTCTCAATAACCTAGGGTAGAAACCATCAGGCGTATCCACCTTATTGCTCTTCAAGAGACCCAACACCACTTCTTTCTTGATCTCAAAATGCCCTAGCATATTAGCATGCTCCACACAAATTTCATCATCTTCCATATTCTTTTCCTGGGTGAATTAAGTACTCATTTAGGATCTCTCGCACATTCTCTGCCTCCAAGCACAAGTTCCCTCCTTTATCTTTAAATGATTCTACCTTCTCCCTAGTTATACTCTTGTTTTTGATGTATCTGTAGAATACCTTGGGATTCTCTTTAACCCTACTTGCCAAGTTTATTTCATGGCCCCTTCTTGCTCTCCTAATTCCCTGCTTGAGTTCTTTCCTGCTTTATTTTGATTCCTCATGGCCCCTGTCCGATATTAGCTTCCTAAAATTACGTATGTTTCTTTTTTCCATTTGACTAAATTCCTAATCTCCCTCATTATCCAAGGGTCTCTTAACTTGCCATCCTTGTTGTTCCTCCTTACTGGAACATGCCAGTCTTGAACTCTCCACAGCACCTCTTTAAACAATTCCCACATATCAAATGTGGACTTGCCTGATGACAGCTTCTCTCAATGAACGCTCTCTAGCTCCAGGCTAATACTGACGTAATTTGCCCACTCTCAATTTAGTACCTTCCCATAATTTCCTGACTTATCCTCATTCGTAGCCATCTTAAAACTTAAGGAGTTGCGATCACTGTTACCAAAATGCTTTCCCACTAAAGGGTCAGTCACCTGGGCAGGCTCATTAGCCAATACAAGGTCCAGTGAGGCCCCCTCCTCTCGTTGGACTATCCACATAATTTTTCAAGAAATCCTCCTGGACGCACTTAAGAAATGCTGCTCCATCTAAGCCTCTTACTCCAAAGGAGTCTCAGTCAATACTGGGGAAGTTAAAGAAACCCACTGTGACAACTCTGTTTTTATTGCATTTTTCCATAATCTGCCTGCATATTTGTTCCATAATCTCTCGTTGGCTGTTGGGAGGCCTATACTATAATCCAATCAGAGAGACTGCACCCACCTTTCACTGACTCTTCTAGTTGCAGCTGTCTCCACATGCTCCTTTAACACATTTTTCTCGCTGTTGCTCAGTGCTTGTTTCCCCAACTCTTCTATCAGCGATGATTACCTCCATGCATCCTCTCTTCTTGGTGTGGTTGATTGCCTCCATGTGCTTCTTTTGCCCACTTATCTAGACGCTGTCAATTCCGTCCACATGCTCGTTCCATATGCTGTTCCAGACGTTGCTCATGGCCACAGTGTGCTCCTTTCAGCTGACTATTTCTGAATTCACCTTTGACCTATTTTCACAACGACAAGGCGTTCGACAAGATATGGCATGGTTAGTAAACTTAGTAAAGTTAGATCACATAGGATCCAGGGAGACCTAGCCAAATGGACACCTTGATCCAGGTGTAAGCTGAGAAGCATTATCTTTGGAAGATTTTGATATTGTCGCTGGATTGCGAGCAGGACCTGAAAGATCATTGCTTGAGCTGAGCTAAACTTGTTGGATCTTTAGGCTAGCTTCGGCCTAATATCAATTCAGTGACCGACCCACCAACCACAGCTGTGGCTTCTGCTAATGCCCGTACCCTAGCCCAGTGGGTTCCCAATACAGTCAGGGTGACTGCAAAGAAGGTGGAGGAAGAATCACCAGTCCACTGGATGTTCTTCGTGAATTGAGTCCTCCTTGATTGCTGTAGGTTCCAAGCACTGTTTCAGTCACCCAAACCATCTTCCACTTCATCTGGCAATCTAAGGTGGACCATGTCTCGAGTGAATCCATGTACAAAACTCTGGATAAGAGGACAAGAAGGTACCCAACGTTGCCCTTATCCTGATGGTGTGCAGCTGTATCAAGCTCTGCGTAGACCTTAGTTTGCAAACACTAAGTGTTACTATGTAATGAGGTTCCACCTGTCCCCTGTGGTGCAAAGGATTGCCTCATTACCTAGGAATGCTCCAAGTAGTTGGACTATTCCATGTCACCTCTCCCTCATGGAGAAATTTGCAAAGAAAAACAGCTTTGATGACAAGTCAGGAAACGGTCAGCACCTGGCATCCTTGAGACGTTGAAGGCAAAGCATCCTGTTGTGTGATTCCCTGAGCAGACTGTCAAAGTCATTTGGCAGAATGTCTCATCACCAGAACTTTCCAACAAGCATGAAGATGTCGCTTGGCTGGTGGTGAGAAGGGCACTACCTGTGAGATCGTTCACGTACACCCGGCCAATCTGCGCAATCATGTGTTACCCTTGAAGCAGCTGCAGGAAGGTTGAGACTGTCACACATCTCCTGCTGGAATGTGCCTTTGCAAAGGCAGTCTACAGAAATGTGCAGGGGTTTTTGTCAAGGTTCGTCTTGAGCAACTCCATGACACAGGACTCTGAGCTGTATGGTCTGTTCCCTGGGATGAATAACAAGATCATGAAAGCCAAACCTCTGTACATAGACTCCATTTACACAGCTCGCTGCCATGGAAAGGCTGCCAACATCATCAAAGACCCATCGCACCCCAGTAATCATCTCCTACAACCTCTTCCGTCAGGCAGAAGATACAGAAGCCTGAAGACATGTACCAGCAGGTTCAGGAATAGCTTTTTCCCAGCTGTTATTAGACCGATAATGAATGGACTCTCTAGCCTCAAATAATGCTGATCTTACTAACATTGATCTTGCCTCGTGCAATGTAACCTGTATGTCGAAGTCTTTTTGATCTGCACATCCTTTGCTTACTATGATCTGCCTGTACTACTCATAAACAAAGTTTTTCACTGTATTTCAGTATACGTGACAATCAATCAATCAATCAAGAGATAGATATCGACAGCACCTGGAGGACCATCAGCTCAGTGAAAGATGCTCTCTGGTCTCTATACAGAGGTTTTTCATGAATAAAGTATATTTTTAAAATTTAAAAAGTCTCAGAAGAAGGGTATAAAGGAGCAGAGCTGGATGAACACAGCAGGCCAAGCACACCATCCAGCTCTACACCTTGTGATCTCAGATTCTCCAGCATCAGCAATTCCTACTATCTCTATAAAGGAGCAGTTGGACGCAGTTGGCAGAATCTGGAAGAGTTGGTGCAAGGAACATAAGGAGGCAGTCAGCAGCGTGTTGAAGACTGGGGAGAAATGAACAGTTGGAGGCGGTCAGTAGCATCTAGATGAGCAGGTGAAAGAAGCATTTTGCATTTTTAAAATACTCTCATGGGATGTGGACGTCGCTGGCTGTGAGAACTTATTGCCATCTCTCGTGGTCCTTGAGAAGGTTGTGGTGAGCTGGCATCTAGGCATCACTAGAAGAATAGGTAAAAGGAACACTCAGAAATAGTCCGCATCACCTGGATGAGTGGATAAAAGAAGCAAACAGAAGCAGTCAGCAAACCTTGAAGTTGGGGGGGAAATAAGCATCTGAAGGCAGCACTAGAAGAGCAGCTAAAAGGAAAGGAACAAGGAAAGGAAGAGAGGTTGCAATGTTAATTATTAAGTACACTGCAATGCTGGTGAAGGAGATGGTCTTGGATGGTTGAAGGACGGAGTAAATTCAGCGTCAGCTATGGAATAAAAAGGGTTCAATTACAGTGCTCAGTATAATCTACAGCCCGCCAACTAGTGAATGATATAGAGGAACAAAGCTGCAGGGAAATTACAGAGAAATAGAGCCAAAGAGCTTTACAGCATGGAAACAGATATTTTAGTCCAACTCGTCCATGCCAACCAGACATCCTAAATTAATCTAGTCCCATTTGCCAGCATTTGGCCCATATCCCTCTAAGCCCTTCCCATTCATGTGCCCGTCCAGGTAACTTTTAAATGTTGTCACTGCACCAGCCTCCACCTTTTCCTCTGGCAGTTCATTCCATACATGCACCACCCTCTGCATGCAAAGGTTACCCTTTAGGTCCCTTTTAAATCTTTTCCCTCTCACCTTAAGCCTATGCCTTCCAGTTTTGGACTTCTGTATACTGGAAAAAAGACCTTGGCTATTCACCCTATCCATGTCCCTCATGACTTTCTAAACTTCTCCAAGGTCACCCCTCAGCTTCAGACACTCCAGGGAAAATGGCCCCAGCCTATTCAGCATCATTCATCTACAGCACAAACCCTCCAACCTTGGCAACATTCTTGCAAAACTTTACTGAATTCTTTCAAATTTAACAACACCTTTCCTATAGCAGGGAGACCAGAATTAAACGCAGTACTCCAGAAGTGGCATAACCAATGTCCCGTACAGCCACAAAATGACATTCCAACTCCTATACTCAATGCACTGGCCACTAAAGCCGAGCGTTTCAAACTCCTTCTTCACTATCCTGCCTACCTGCAACTCCATTTTCAAGGATCTACGAACATGTACCCCATGTCAGCAACATTCCCCTGGACCTGATTAACCTAACCAAAATGCGACACCTCACATTTATCAAAACTCCATCTGTCACTCCTCAGCCCATCGACCCAACTGATCAAAATCCCATTGTACTCTGCAGTAACCTTCTTCACTGTCCACTACACCACCAATTTTGGTGTCATCTGCAAACTTACTAACCAACAATAGAGAGCAATTATAATGGGAGACTTCAGTTTCCGAAATCGCACAGTCACCAGACCTACTTTCTCATTAGAAAAAGAAACTGGTGGTGGTTGAAACAGTAAACAAAAAGAAAAATAAAAGAAATGCAGATGCTGGAAGTCAAAAACAAAACCAAAATTGCTGGAAAAACTCAGCAGATCTGGAGCATCTGCAACGCCATCTAGGCATCACCTACAGCAGCGGGTAACAGGAGCTCTTAGAAACAGTCCACACTGTACAGATGACCGGGTAAAAGAAGCACAGATCTGGCCAAGATTTTCCAGCAATTTTTATTTCTATTGGTGGTGGTTTAACAGAGGTTTACTATGCCTGAATTGAGGAGAGAGGTAAAGAAGGAGAATCCTTCCTGGTAACCTCAGCCAGTACAGAAATTGAACTCTGCTGTTGCATTACTCTGTATTGCAACCCAGCTGTCCAGCCAACTGAGCTAACCAACCCCCTTGAAATTAGGAGGCATACTTTGGTAAAGCTTTTTCAGCCTGTTTACAGCCCAGTGCAGCTTTCATGTGTAAATGACCCAAAGACAATCCCAAATTGTTTGATTGAGAAGCTCCTTGTGTAGCTGTCAGCTGCGGAATTCAAACCCGTGCCTCTGCGGAGACTAGTAGTTGAATCCAGCACCACACAACTAGACTAAACTATTGACTGGGATACTGGTAGTGTAAAAGACAGCAAGGGGCAAATGTTCCTGGATGGTGTTAGGGAGAGTTTCCTACAGCAGTATGTATCCACTAAATGCATTGTTGGACCTGATCCTTTGAAATGAGGTGAGCCAAGTGGATCAAGTTAAGTGGAATAACGTTTAACAGATAGTGAATGCTGGATCATAAGGTTCATGTTGGTATTGGAAATGACATGCAACAATCCAGAGCATGAAAAATCAACTGACAGAGAGCTGACTTCAAAGGGGCTAGAACCGTCAAATGAGTGGCTATGGGCACCCACATGGGTGTCATTTATGCTTGCCTCTTTATGGGGTGTGTGGAACAATCCTAGTTCCAGTTTTACACTGGCCCTCTCCCACAACTCTTTTCTCAGAACCTCACAACTGCTTCACTGCCGCTTCATGCTCTTGCCTGGACCTTGAAAAATTTTGCTTCCAATTGCCACCCTTCTATAACTTTCACATTGTCCATATCTGACACTTCCCTTCCTTTCCTTGACCTCTCTCTGTGTCCATTTCGGGAAATAAACTATCCACTGCCATCCACTACAAAGCAACTGTCTCCCTTCACTACAGTTCATCCCACCCCACGTCCTGCAAGGACTCCATTCCATTCTCCAGTTCCTTTGCTTTTGTTGCATTTGTTTGGATGATGCCAGCTTCCAAAACAGCGCTGCTGACATGACTTGCTTCTTTCATAACCATGGTTTCCCGCCCACTGTGGTTAACAGGGCCCTCAACCACATTCAACCAGCACCCATGCTTCCGTTCTTGCCCCTTCCTATCACTCACAAAACAGTGTGATCGGGTTCCCCTTGTCCTCACTTTTCATACCAACAGCCTCTGCATTTAAACAATCATTCTCTGCCCTATCAGACAACTCTAGCAGAACACCACCACCAAAGACATCTTCCCCTCACTCCTGCTGGCTGCATTTCGCAGGGATTGTTGCCTCAACTAGTCCATTCATCAACCACTAACTTCACACCCCCATTCCCACGGCACCCTCCCATGTAACGACAGAAGGTGCAACACCTGCCCCTTCACCTCCTCCCTGCTCACCATCCAAGGGCCTAAACTGTCTTTCCGGATGAAGCAGCATTTTACTTGTACATCCTCCAAACTTGTGTATGGTATTCGCTGCACCTAATGTGGCCTACTCTACTTTGAAGAAACCAAGCACAGACTGGGGTAGCCATTTTGTGGATCACCTCCAGTCTGTGTGCAAGCGTAGCCCCAACTTCCCATAGTTGGTCATTTTAACACAGTGTCCTGCTTGTCTGCCCACTTGTCTGTCCTCGCCATGCTGCAATGCTCCAGGGAATCACAGAGCAAACTGGAGGAACGACATCTCTTCTTTGGAACAGACATTTTACAGCCTTCTGTAATTAATATTAAATTCAACATCTTCAAACTATGAACCAACTGCCATCTCTTACTTTTCTTTTAACTTTACTCATTACATTCTCTGTCACCATGTCCTCTCTCCCCTCCCTCCACCCTAGTGGGACTGCCTGTTCCTTCCAGTCTGGCAGTTAGACACACCAATGTTGTGCCATTCTCACATTTCGATCACTTAATCTGAACTATCGACATCCTTTCTCCTCCAGCACTCTACAGCCAACCACCCCCACACTCCCTCCCACTGTAGCATAAATACTGTTCCCTCCATACTTTACTTCAGCTCTGATGAAGAGTCATCTAAACTCAAAACATTAGCGTGTTCTCTCCCCATGGATGCTGTCTGACCCGTTGCGATCTCCAGCATTTGTTACTTTCAGTAGATTCCAGCATCTGCAGTAATTTGTTCCTCAATAATTTTAGAGCCTGAGCACCTTCTCCCAGTCCTTACCCCAACGCCAGGCCTTGTCATCACATGGGCTGCTGCTACAAACAACCCATTGTCAATCACTATTGGCAGGTACTCATTCTCCCAGCTGACCTTTACCCACTCCTTTATCTGCCCAACTGTTTTTTTTTCTCTCTCTGGGCTTCATTTCCACCTATCATTTACTCCGAACCCTACCATCCCATCCATTCTCTAACATTTGTACCAACATCTTCCTATCAGTTCTGAAGAAGGGTCACTGGTGCTGAAATGTTAAATCTGCCTTACCTGCTGAGTTTTTACAGCAATTTCTGATTTTGTTTCTGATTTCCAGTATTCGCAGTTCTTTGGTTTTTTTATGTAAAAGAGAAGGGCTGGTTAGAGACCAAAAAAGAGATTTACAGACAGAAGTAGGGGACATAACTGATGTGTTAAATTAATACTTTGCGTCTGTCTTTACAAAAAAGGAGGATGCAGCCCAGACCTTGGTGACCAAGGAAGAAACTTTCTCATGAGAAGATTCTCTGAAGATGTCAAAAGTAATAAGGAAGAAGTATGATCTAGGGATATGATTCAAGCTTAGGGTACTGCTTGGTGTTGACATGCGAGAGGTCCCGGCTTCAACTCCCGGACGAGCCCAGGTTTCTGAGGGTCCGCGTAGACTTGTCGGGCCGAAGGGCCTGTTTCTACACTGTAGGAATTCTATGATTCTATGATAAGTCTTGGATAATTTATTGGGACTTAAATTTAACGACGTGCCAAGATTAGATGATATACATCCGAGGATTTTGAAGAAACTGAGGGTAGAAATTGCAGAGTCGCAGGCCATAATCTTTCAGTCTCTCCTAGACTAAAGGGAGGAGCAAGAAGCCTGGAGAATTGCCAATACCATGGCCTTGTTCAAAAAAGGCTGTGAGGACAATCTCAGTAATTACAGGCCAGTTGGTTTAACATTGGTGGTGGGGAAATGTTTGGAAATGATCATTCAGGATAGAATCTGCAGCCCATGGAGAAAATCAGGTTGATTAGGAAGCATCAACACGGATTTCTAAAGGGGAAATTTGGTTTAACTAACTTACTGGAGTCTTTTTGAAGAGCTAATGGAAAGGGTTGGTGAGGATAATGCTGTTGAAGTGACATATATTACAGAAGGCACTTCATACAATGTGAAAGTTATAGATCATGGTATAAAAGGGTCAGTCACTATTAATTTTGTCCTTTTGCCATTTTCACTCTATTTGCTGCTATTTTTCTATGGTTGTATACTTGGTGTCCTCTTGTCACACTCTGGCTATCATTATCCAAATAGCTGCCCTGTAATGCTATCATACTCACTTGGTTTGTAAGCTTACATTACCTTCTCCCAAACCCTCCCCTCTCTAATTACTTTAAAGCCCACTCTAAGCCTGAATTACTCAAATTTGCCAGCACATTGGTCCCAGCATGGTTCAAGTGAAGCCCATCACACCATCACGGCTCTTAAGTACCCCAGCACTGGTGTCAGTGCCCCATGAACAAATGCCATTCCACCCACACCAATCGTTGAACTATGCGTTTAACTCATTGAATTCATTTATCCTATGCCAGTTTGCCCATGGCACAGGTAGTAATCCAGAGATTAGTCTCTTGGCAGTTTTACTTTATAATTTAACTCCCAACTGTTCAAAATCTTTTAGCAAAACCTCCCATCTAGTCCAACCAATGTTGTTGGTACCAATGTGGACAAGGATTACTACAGCCTTCCCCTCCCTCTCCAAGTTCTTCTTCAGCCCTGAGAAAGTATCCTTAATCCTGGTACCAGGCTAATAACACAGCCTTCTGAACTCCTGCTCATGGTTGCAGAGAACATTATCTATTCGCCGAATGATTCTTTACTCAATTACAACCTATTACCTTTCCTGTGTTAAATGGTTACCAGTACTAAAGTGCCACGGCCACTTTGCTCATCTTCCCTTCAATCACCATTCTCGTCCACACAGTTTATAAGAACTTTGCTACAGTTGGACAACTGTAGGAGTTAAGGTTCCTCAATTTTAATCCACTGGATTCTCATACTTGTCTCAAGAGCAGTCACACTCTCCTGTCCCTGATTTCAGACCAATTTTGAAACAAGTGAGAAGGCAAGTAGTGAGGATGACACAAAGAGTCTGCAGAGGGTTACAAACTGAAAGAACTGTGGATGCTGTAAATCAGAGACAAAAACAGAAGTTCCTGGAAAAGCTCAGTCGGTCTGGCAGCATCTTTTCTAGCTGAGCTTTTCTAGCAACTTCTGTTTTTGTGCAGAGGGATACAGACAGGTTAAGTGAGTATGGGCAAAACTTTGTGAATAGAATATAATGTGGGGAAATGTGAGGCTCCACACTTTGGGCAGAAGAATAAAGGAGCTGAATATTATTTGAATTGAGATAGACTGCAGAAAGCTATGGAACAGAGGGATTTATGACTCCACATCCATGAAACACAAAAAACTAGGTTCCAAATTCAACAAGTCATAGGGAAGACGTGTTAGCCTTTGTTTCAAAGGGATTGAAATATAAAAGTTAGGAGGTTTTTCTAGAAGTATGCAAGGCTGTAGTCAGACCACAGCTGGAAACTGTGAACAGTTTTTGGCCCTTTATCTAATGAAAGATATACTGGCATTGAAGGCAGTCCAGAGAACATTTGCTAGGCTGTTAACAGAAATGGAGGGACTATCGTATGAGGAAAGGTTGAGTAAATTGAGTCTATACTCATTGGAATTTAGAAGAATGACAGGTGACCTTATTAAAGGAGAAGAAGGGCTGATTAGAGACCAAAAATGAGATTTACAGACAGAGGTAGGAGGCATAACTGAGGTGTTAAATAAATACTTTACAAGTCTTTACAAAAAAGGAGGCGATGGCCTAGTGATATTATCGGCGGAGTGTTAATCTACCAGACTGTTAATCCAGAGACCCAGATAACGTTCTGGGGACCTGGGTTCCAATCCTGCTCTGGCAGATGATGGAATTTGAATTCAATAAAATATCTGGAATTAAGAATCTAATAATGACCATGAATCCATTGTCGATTGCCGGAAAAATCCATCCAGTTCACTGATGTCATTTAGGGAAGGAGACTGCCATCCTTACCTGGTCTGGCCTACATGTGACGCCAGACCCACAGTAATGTGGTTGACTCTTAACTGACCTCTGAGCAATTAGGGATGGACAATAAATGCTGCCTAGCCAGTGATACCCTCAATCCACAAATGAATAAAAGGAAAGATTCAATGGGGACCCAATAATGTAGACACAGAAAGTTGTTTCCCTTTGTGGGAGTCTAGGACCAGAGGACATAATCTCAGAATAAGGGGCTGCACATATAAGACAGAGACGAGGAGGAATTTCTTCTCACAGTTTCATTCATAAATTCATACAGCACAGAAAATCCCCTTCGGCCCATTTAGTCTACGCTGATAATAACTACAATTAAAAGTTTGCTAATCTCAAATTCCTGCACTTCTCCCATATCATTGAAGGTTATGATATCTGAAGTACTCATCCAAATATTTAATAAAGGTTGTAAGGTTTCCAGCCTCCACTGCCTTCCCAGGGAATGCATTGCAGATTCTCACCACTTGCTGAGCGAAAACGACTTTTCCCTAAATTCCCCCTGAATCTCCTATACCTTACCCTAAAACTATGCCCTTTTGTGATTGACCCCTTAACCAAGGGGAACAACTCTATTCGTCCTGTCCACACCCCTCGTAGTCTTATACACCTCAATCATGTCCCCCTTCAGCCTTCTCTGCTTTAAAGAAAGCAATCCAAGCCTATCTAGTCTCTCCTTATAGCTCAATTTCTCTATCCCAGGCAACATCCTGGTGGACGTCCTCTGTAATCCTTCTGGTGCTATCACATCCTTCGTGTAGTGAGGTGACCAAAACTGTACGCAGTACTCCAGCTGTGGCCCGACTAATATTCTGTACAGCTCCAACATTATCTCTTTACTCTTATAAACTGTGCCATGGCTGATGTAAGCAAATGTCCCATTATGCCTTCTTAATGATCCTATTCACGTGCTCTGCCAACTACAGGGATCTTTGAATAATTACCTCAAGACCCCTCTGCTTCTCTAAGCTACCCAGGGTCCTGCCATTAATTAACTAGTCCCTCATCTTGTTTCTTTTTCAAAGTGCATCACCTTGTACTTATCAGGGTTAAATACCATTTGCCATGGGTCTGCCCATCTGACCAACCCACTTATATCTTCCTGTAACCTAGAACCATTTTCTTTGCTATTAATCACTCTACCAGTCTTGATGTCATCTGAAAATTTGTTTAACATTTCCCTCACATTTTCCTCCATATCATTTATGAATAAAGGTCCCAGTTCTGATCCTTGTGGTACACTGCTGGACACCGACCTCCAGTCACTCAAACAGCCTTCTACCACTATCCTTTGTGTCCTATTACTAAGACAGTTTTTGGTCTATCTCGTGAAGATTCCATCAATTACATGTGTTTTAACCTTCTCAATCAGTCTCCCATGTAGGACCTTGTCAAAAGCTTAGCTAAAATCCATATAAACTACTTCAACCACATAATCGGAGAGGCGATGGCCCAGTGGTATTATCATTGGTCGATTAATCCAGAGACCCAGATAACATTCCGGGGACGGCAGGATTCAATAAATATCTGGAATTAAGAGTCTAATAGCGACCGTGAATCCATTGTTGGTTGTCAGAGGAAAAACCCATCTGGTTCACTAACTGCCATCCTTAACTGGTCTGTGGCCTACATGTGACTCCAGATCCACAGCAATGTGGTTGACTCTGAACTGCCCTCTGGGCAAATGCTGCCTAACCAGCGACGCCCTCATCCTGTGAATGAATAAAAAGAAACTGCCCATCCACATAATTTGATCACATTTTCAATAGGTTCCCTTCCACTGATGTGAGACTCACCAGTCTGTAATTTCTTGGTTCACCTTTGCCAGCCTTCTTAAAAAGTGCTGTCCTCCAGTCCTTTGGCACTTCTCCTGGAGCCGGACAGGAATTAAAAATTTGTGTTAGAGGCTCTGTAATTTCCTGCCTCACTTCCCATAGCAGCCTGGGATGCAATTCATTCGGGCCAGGGCATTTGTCTGTTTAAGCCCGACAGAGATGTCAACACTTCCCCATTTCCTATATGAAACTGTGCAAGTTCCTAGCGCTCCCTTTTCCTGAATTCTGTACCTGCCTTCTCCTTTCCCAGAGTGAAGACCGAAAAGAAGTGTGTATTCAATACCCGTCCAATATCCAGCGGCTTCACACACAGGTTGCCCCCTTGGTCTCTACTCTTTCCATGATTAGCCTCTTCCTTCTAATATATTTATAAAATATGTTAGGATTCTCCCTAATCCTGTTTGAAAGTCTTTTCTCATGCACCCTTTTTGCTCTTCTATTTTTTTTTAAGTTCCCTCCTGCACTTCCTGTATTCCTTTCAAGGTACTGAAACTGTGGAATTCTTTGCCACAGATAAATGTTGAGTTCAGGTTACTAAGTACATACAATACTGACAGAGACAGATTTTTAGTCCAGATGGGAATCAAAGGTTATGGGGAAAAGGCAGGAAAGTGGAGTTGAGAGTGATCAGATCACTCATTATCTGATTGAATGACACAGCAGACTCTATGGGATGAAAGGCCTGCTTCTACTCCTATATTATGTGGCCTATTCACCTTTGTGAAATACAGAAGGTCTTTGGCTTGACAGATGCATCCTGTTAGTGGTGAGCTTCATTATTGGGTTATTTTCCATTTCACTTATTGGTATTTCTGGTGAACTGTCCTGATAAATTCAAGATGAAAAGCTTCAACAAAATGCATAATTTTTTTTTGTATTTCTGATCATGGATAATCTGCCCCTTCCTTTTCTGGAGTTTTCCTCACCTCTCGCCTCGGCCTGAACAGGTGAAATTGCAAGGACAGGTTTCATAGATGATAGAGTCATAGAATCATGGAGTTATACAGCACAGAAACAGATCCTTCAGACCATCTCATACATGCCGACCAGGTATCCTAACATGATCTAGTCCCACTTGATTTTACATTGCTGTAAATATTTAGATGAAGGGGTGATTTTATTTACACGTAGAAGATGATTCTTGCATTTCATACTGTCTTTTATGCTTTTATTCACGAGACTGAGCATTGGTGGTTAGACCAGTATTTACTGCCCTTTAGGAGGCAGCAGTGAGATGCCTTCTTGAACCCTTTATAATCCATGTAGGTACAGAACAAACCACAGTGCTGTTTGTGGAGTGGTGCGGAGGAGAACTTGTAGGTGGTGACAAGAGAAAAGATGGCTGTATTGCCTGTCAGGAGCCTGGTTTCAGGGCTGGAAAGGAACTTACAGTGAGAGGACCCAGTTGGTGGAGTTGTGGATAGTGTGGAGGGCTGTTGTAGGTTGCAATGGGACATTGACAGGATACAGAGCTGGGCAAAGAAGTGGCAGATGGAATTCAACCCAGAAAAGTGTGAAGTGATTCACTTTGGAAGGTTGAATTGGAATGCAGAATACAGGGTTAATGGCAGGATTCTTGGCAATGTGGAGGAACTGAGAGATCTTGGGGTCCACGTCTACAGATCCCTCAAAGATGCCACCCAAGTTCACAGGGGTGTTAAGAAGGCGTATGATGTGTTGGCTTTCAGTGGCAGGGGGACTGAGTTTAAGAGCTGCGACGTTATGCTGCAGCTCTATAAAACCCTGGTTAGACCACACTTGGAATATTGTTTTCAGTTCTGGTTGCCTCATAATAGGAAGGATGCGGAAGCTTTAGAGAGGGTGCAGAGGAGATTTACCAGGATGCTACCTGGAATGGAGGGCAGGTCTTATGAGGAAAGTTTGAGGGATCCAGGGCTTTTCTCATTGGAGCAAAGAAGGATGAGAGGTGACTTGATAGAGGCTTACAAGATGATGAAAGGCATAGATAGAGTGGATACCCTGAGACATTTTCCCAGGGCGGAAATGACAATCACGAGGGGGCATAATTTTAGGGTGATTGAAGGAAGGTGTAGGGGAGATGTTAGAGGTAGGTTCTTTACAGAGAGAGTGCTGGGTGCATGGAATGCATTGCCAGCGATGGTAGTAGTCAGATACATTTGAGGCATTTAAGCGACTCTTGGATAGGCACATGGATAATAGTAAAATGAAGGATATGCAGGTTAGTTTTGATCTTAGAGTAGGATAATAGGTTGGCACAACATCGTGGACCAAAGGACCTGTACTGTTCTGTACTGTACTATGTTCTATGTTTTGACACAATGGTACAGGAAGCCAGTCAAGTGGTGGGGAGCAACAAAGAATACAAAATTTGTTGTGACATTATAATGAGGGGTCTCGATACTAATCTCTGTAGCTAATAAAAAAGAACGGAGGGCTGAATTGCCTGTCAGTAGTCAGGTTTCAGGGCTGGAACGGAATTTACAGTGGAGGACGAGGATCTAGTATACCATAACAAATAGGAACAGGATTAGGCCATTCAGCCCCTCAAGCCTACTCCTCCATTCAATAAGATCATGGCTGATCCAACATTTCTCATACTCCATTTCCTACCTTTAACCCATAGCCCTTGATTCCAATACTGATCAAGAATTTATCTATCTCAGCCTTAAATACATATAAGGACTGTGCCCCCACGGCTCTCTGTGACAAGGAGATCCAAAGACTCACAACTGTCAGAGGAGAAAATTCCTTCTCATGTAAATCTTACATTAGTGCCCCTTTATTCTGAGATTATGTCCTCTGGTCCTAGACTGTCCCATGAGGGGAAACATCCTCTCAGTATTTTCCCTGTTACCCCCTTTATGTTTCGATGAGATCACCTCGCATTCTTCTAAACTCCACTGAGTGGAGTCGCAACCTGTTTAGCCTTTGCTCATCAGGCAATTCCTCCTTATTAGGGTTCATCTTAGTGAATCTCTTCTGAACTGCCTCCAATAATCAATATCTTTCCTTACATAAAGGGGCCAAAACTGCTCACAGTACTCCAGGTGTGGTCTCACCAGCACAGTTGCAATAAGAGCTCCCTACTCTTATACTCCAACTCCCTTGAAATAAGGGCCAACGTTCCATTTATCTTCCTGATTACCTGCTGCAATTCTGTGCTAGCTTTCAGTGTTTCATGCACAGACCCCCAAACCCTTTCTGTTCCAGCTTTCTGCAGCTTTTCCCCATTGAAATAATACTCTCTTCTTTTGATGTCTCTTCCAAAATGAACAACTTCACATTTTCCCACATTATACTCCACTTGGTAACTTTTTGCCCACTAACTTAAACGAACAATAGCTCTCTGTAAACTCTGCAAATTTGGCCAGAGTACATTTGCTTCCTTCCTTCAAATCATTAATATATATTGGAAACAGTTGAAATTCCACCACTGATAACTGTGGAACCTCACTGGTCACAAGTTGACAACCTGAAAAACAGCCCCTCATCCCCAGTTAACAACCATGGGGCTGGATGAACACAGCAGGTCAAGCAGCATCATAGGAGCAGGAAAACTTGACGTTTCGGGCCTAAACCC
>JAHRHZ010000156.1:906355-932595 GCA_024137785.1 Ginglymostoma cirratum | reverse complement strand
CCTAAACCCTTCATCAGAAATGAAGGGTTTAGGCCCGAAACGTCAAGTTTTCCTGCTCCTATGATGCTGCTTGACCTGCTGTGTTCATCCAGCCCCATGCTTGTTATCTCAGATTCTCCAGCATCTGCAGTACCTTTTATCCCTCATCCCCAGTTGCTGTTTCCTACTCAAAAATCAATTCTCTATCCACGTCAACTTAATACCTCCAACATTACAGGCCCTTATCTTATGATTTAGCCTTTTCTGAGGTATCTTGTTGAACACCTTCTGAAAGTTCAAATACAACACATCTTTCCCTCTATAACAAGCATGGGGCTGGATGAACACAGCAGGTCAAGCAGCATCATAGGAGCAGGAAAACTTGACGTTTCGGGCCTAAACCCTTCATCAGAAATGAAGGGTTTGAAACCCTTCTGATGAAGGGTTTAGGCCCGAAACGTCAAGTTTTCCTGCTCCTATGATGCTGCTTGACCTGCTGTGTTCATCCAGCCCCATGCTTGTTATCTCGGATTCTCCAGCATCTGCAGTACCTTTTATCTCTGATACATCTTCCCCTCTATCAACTCTCATTGAGACTTCCTCGAACAACTCTAATAACTTAGTTAGACGCAATTTCCCTTTGTGAAGCCATGCTGACTCTGCTTGATTAGATTATGATTTTCCAAATATTATTTCCAAATATTCCGCTATTACTTCCTTAACAATTGATTCCAACATTTTTCCTACAATAGATTTGAGGCTACTCAGCCAAAAGTACTCTGCTTAATAGGGGTTTCACTTCGGCAATTTTCCAATCCTCTCGTTCTTTTCCAATATCCAAGGATTTTTGGAAAATTATGCATCCACTATTTCTGTAGCTACTTCTTTTAGGATCCTTGGTTGCAAGCCATCAGGTTGACGGGGAATATCTGCTTTTAGCCTTGATAGTGTGTCTAATTCAACACCTTTAGAAATGGTGATGTTACTTAATTTCCTCCTCCATATTCTTTAGCATTAATGGGAGGATAATATCTTTCATTGTAAAGACTGATGTTAAATATCTGTTTAATTCCTCTATCATTTCCTTGTTCCTCATAACTATCTCTATAGATTCATGTTCTCAGGTACTTATTTCACTTTAACCTCTTTCTTCGTTTTTTTATGTTTTCTTTTATTTATTAGTTGCAATCCATGTTGCTACTAATGACAGGTATAACCAGGAAAGTGGATGCTTAAACAATGTGAAGAACAAGTCACCAAATTGCACTCAGAAAAACTCAAGGTGCTTGGGAAGAGTCAGCTTGATTTTCTCAAAGGCTTATCACATTAAAAAAAAATATTTTTCCCTGGTGCCTTGGTTGATGTTGGGGAGCAATAAGCTTCTCTTTTTAAACCACCACCAAGATCACCTGTTTCACATATTAAAGGACAATTAACAAGAACCACCAGCAGGAGCGCCATGCAATTTTTCTTTTTCGCAGGCAAAGTATTACAACTAAGTGGCTTTCTAGGCCATTTCTGAGGAAACTGAAGAGCCTACAACTTCACTGTGTGTCCAGACACACATGTACTGAAAGGTATTAGTGAAACAGATGTTTTTCTGCAACAATGGTTTCATTTGACAGTTTTTAATTCCAGAATTTCTTAAATAAATTAAAATTTCACCATTTGCTGTGGTGGGATTTAAACCTCTGTTCCCAGACCATTAATCTAATGATTACTCATATAGTGACAACAGTACTATGGCTTCTCCTCCACTTAGACACGGAGAAACACTTCCTCTGGGGAGGTGGGAGGGGAACTCAGAACAAGGGACATGACTTTAAAGGTGAGAGTTTAGAAAGCATATCTTCAAGTAAAAAGATGCTGGAGATCAGCTGAAAAATTCAGAAATGGGTCTGACAGGGTTTTTTGGCAAAATTGTTAGGATTTCAGAGCAACTGCGGATATTCAGCGGTTTAGGTCTATACTGTCTGCAATTTGGAAAAAAAGGAGATCTAACCGAGGTATATAAGATGTTAATGGAGATTTACAAAGTAGACATTGAAAGGTGTTTCCTCATGTGGGACAATCTAGAATGAAAGGTCATAGTTTTCAGACAAAGGGTAGCAGATTTAAAACAGAAGTGAGGAGAAATTACCTTCTCAAGGAATTGTCAGACTGTGGAGTTGATACAGTGTGGAGTTGGAGAAACACAGCAGGTCTGGCAGCATCAGAGGAGCTGGAAAGTTGACGTTTCAGGCCTGACTCTAGCATCTGCAGTTCTTGCTATCTCCGTCAATCTGTGGAATTCACGACCCCAAAGTGTGGTGGATGCTGCAACATCGAGTAAATTTAAGGTGGAGATGGACAGCTTTTTAAATCAATAATGGGTTGAAGGGTCATGGAGAGTGGGTATGAAAGTAGAACTGAGGCTGAGCTGAGATCAGTCATGATCATACCAAATGGTACAGTAGGCTCAACGGGCTGAATTGCCTACTCCTGCTCCTGATTCTTATGTTCTTAACGGAGGAAAGATCCGGATCAGCTATGAACAGACTGAAGGGGCACCTCCTGTTCCTATGTTTTCTGACTCTGGGGGATGGTTAGCAAATCACAGATTTTGAAAGAGCACGCCATTGGTTACTGAATACAGTTGGATCTGATAGTTCCGTGCGATCTTGCATCATAAGAAAATCTCGCAATAGCTGTGCCATTAAAACTAATGAAGCTGGAATCACATTACTGACAATACAGGTAAGGAAAGTTCCCGCGCTACAAATAACGGCCTAAATTCTTCAATCGGGTTAAAGCCAATTCGCGTTGAAGAAACATATGTTTCCACACGATGAAACAGAACTGACTGTATAATTAAATCTTGAGGCAATTGATCTTATTTTGCATCAGACTAGGCCTGAACATAGAGCAGTACAGCATAGGAACAGGCCCTTTGGCCCACAATGTCTGTGCTGACCATTATGCCATTTTAAACTATCCTATCTGTCTGCACATGCTCCATATCCCATTATTCCCTGCTGTTCACGTTTCTGTCTAAAGCCTCTTAAAATTGTTATCACCTCTGCTTTCACACCTTCCTGGCAGCACGTTCCAAGCACCTATCCCCCTCCATATAAAAAAACTTTCCTCGTGCATATCCTTTGAACTTTCCCTTCTCACCTATAACCTATGCCCCCATATATTTGACATTTTGCCTCTGGGGAAACAGACTCTGACTATCCATGCTATTTATGCCTCTCATAATTTTATGTACGTTGATCAGGTCACCCCTCAGCCTAAGATGCTCTGGAGAAAACAATTCAAATTTGTCCAAGCTTTCCTTACAGCTAATAATCCTATAATGCAGTTAACATCCTAGTAAACATCTTTTGCAGCCTCTCCAAAGCCTCTATATCTTTCCTACAGTGTGGCAACCAGGAGTGCACACAATACTCAAGATGTGGCCCCAAATGAAGTTCCCGGAAATGACAAAGAACGTTGTCAGTTTTCTTACTGTTTCCTGCACCAGTTGTTCGTGCTTTGGGATGGATGTATTTGTTTTCAATAACTCGAGGGGTTGGTTTTAGACTTTCTGCATCAGTCGTTTCTCCTGTAAAATGCAAAAAGATAAGAAAACATGGAGTAAGAAATAGTAGGATAAAAAGCAGGAGGTTTAGTGGGGATTTGAGGAATATCTTTTTCATCCAGAGCATGGTGGGTGTCTAGATTACACTGCCTGGGAGGGTTGTTGAGGTGGGAAACATTGCAGCCTTTAAAAAGTACTTGGACAAAAACTTGAAATGTCATAACATTCAAATGTATGGGTCTAGCGCTGGAAAGCGGGACTAGCATAGGTTGTAGAGGATTTTTGGCAATAAAGACTCAATGGGATGAGAGGTCTCTTCTATACTTTTTTTTATTCATTCACAGGCCTGACCAGCATTTATTGTCATCTTAAATTCCCAGAAGGCAGTTCAGAGTCAACCACATTATTGTCAGTTTGAGAGTCACAGGTAGGCCAGACCACATAATGATGGCAGTTTCCTTCCTTAGAGGATATTCGTGAACCAGATGGGACTTATAGCAAACCAACGTATTGGCCATGTTTTCATGATCACTGTTAGACTCTTAATTCCTTATTTTTGTTGAATTCAAATTGCACCAACTGCCGCGGTGGAATTCGAACATGATACTGGGTTTCTGGATTGACAGTCCAGCAATAATACCACTACGCCATTACTTCTTTTATGATTCTACGATCTTGGTTGCAAAACCCCACTACATGCACAGCCAATCCAGATGCTGTACGACAGGCTCTCCGTAATTCCCTCTATCTGAAGGGGGTACACAACGATTGGTAAAACAATGGAAATGCAGTGAATTTCGGTCAAACCTGCAATCAATGGAGCTTCTGAATCTTCTTTTTCATATTTACGTCACCATTTGCAATTTCAGAGTTCAGGACATAATAGATTTCTAGCTGTGCTTCCATCAGTGTACTTACACCTATTAGAAGTCTATTACGATTCACTTCAAAGCCCACATACTTCCAATCGATTAGGAAAAGCAGAGATTCAAATTTGAACCCTTGGGAACCCCACTGCAAAACTTAAATTAAACCATACACAACTATATAGTAATTTAGAGTGAAATTAGACCATTTGGCTCTTTGAGCCTGCTTCGTCATTCAGTATGATCATGGCTGATCATCCACCCAGTGCCCTATCCACTTTCTTCTCATATCCTTTGATCCCTTTACCCTAAAGAACAATACCCAGCTCCTCTTGAAAACATTCAATATTTTGGCCTTAACCACATTCTGTGGTGAGAATTCTACAGGCTCATCACCCTCTGGGTGAAGAAATTTGCACACACTCACACGCGCACACACACAAGTGAATCTAAGGGGTGAATTTGTATTTGCAGATATATTTTATTTTGTTTAAAAAGCACACAATTTATAGACAGTCAGTCGAGTGAGCATTTATAAATTTCCACTTTAGAAATAAAACCAGTCTGACTCCAAATCAAAATACAAACAGATTCTAAACAAGGCCTCACACCTAACATGTATTGTCTGACCTAAAATGTCACCTCATCTTTACACTGATGAAACCTTTAGTTCTCTCATGGCAGTGACTTGAAAGGAATTCGGGGATTTACATATACATATTAATCAATTAAAACCATCTAACTGATTAAAGCTTAAATAAAGCTTTATTCAGGGAAGGCGGTGGCCTAGTGGTATTATTGCTGGGTTGTTAATCTAGAGACCCGGATAACGCTCTGGGGATCCAGGTTCAAATCCTGCCACAGCTGTTGGTGGAATTTGAATTTGATAAAATATCTGGAATTAAGAATCTAATGATGACCATGAATCCACTGTTGATGGAAAAATCTATCTGGCTCACTCATGTCCTTTAGGGAAGGAAACTGGCCTCCATGTGACTCCAGACCCACAGCAATGTGGTTGACTCTTGACTGCCTTCTGGGCAATTAGGGATGGACAATAAATGTTGCCTGGCCAGCGACACCCTCATCCCATGAATGAATAAAGGAAAAAAAAATCTTAGGTTTGTTTAATACATTCTCATCAGTTCTGTGACCCTTTGAGATTTTACATATAAATTCTGTGTTCTGTGTGCTTCTTTCTCACTTCATCTGAGGAAGGGGCTACACCCTGAAAGCTTGTGATTTCAAATAAACCTGTTGGACTATAACCAGGTGTCTTGTGATTTCTGACCAATGAAGACCAGGATGCCTTTATTGCCAATTTATCTGCCTGTGGTCACTTTCAGGAAGCTATGGACTTGGATCCCAAGATCCCCGTTGTTATTACATCCTTCCCTGATCTGCTTACATCTCTGCTCCTCTATCTCCCGCTGGCTATTGGGAGGTCAACAGTATACCCCATCATAGTGATTGCAACTTTCTTATTCTTAAGTTCTAGTTATTTGGCCTCACTAGGTGGGCCTTCCAAATGTCCTCTCTCAGTACAGTTGTGACATTCTACATAATCAGAAATACAAATTTCTTTTTTACATATTCTTTATCACATCCTACACATCTAAACCCTGAAACGTTGAGGGAGAGGTAAGAAGAAGAAAGAACTGTACAGCACAGGAATAGGAATAGGTCCTTCGGCCACCAAGCCTGTACCAGCACAAGATGTCTTTCTGAACTAACAACCGTTTGCCTCTACGTAATCCAAATCCTGCATTTCCTGCCTATACATATATCTGTCAAGATGCCTCTTTAACTTTGCTATTATATTCACTTTCAAGACCTCCACTGATAGCTTATTCCAGACACTTCAGTGTAGGCGATAGTCTAGTGATACTATTGCTAGACTATTAATCCAGAAACTCAGCTAATGTTCTGGGGACCCTGGTTCGAATCCCGCCACAGCAGATGGTGAAGTTTAAATTCAATTAAAAGAAAATCTGGAATTAAGAATCTACTGATCACCATGAAACCACTGCTGAAAGGAAAAACCTGTCTGGTTCACTAATGCCCTTCAGGGAAGGAAATCTGCCATCCTTATCTGGTCAGGCTCAGATGTGACTCCAAACCCAGATCAATGTGGTTGGCACTCAATTGCCCTCCTAAATGCCCTAGCAAGCCATCCAGTTGTACCAATCGCTATAAAGTCTCAAAGAAATAAAATCGGATGGACCACATGGCATTGACCTAGGCACTGGAAAAGACTATGGCATAAATAGCCCTGTTGACCCTGCAAAGTGCTTATCATCAACACTGAGGGCTAGTGCCAAAATTGGGAGAGCTGTCTCATAGACTAGTTAAGCAACAGCCTAACACAGTCATACTCACGGAATTATACCTTACAGAGAAGGTCCCAGACACCATCATTATCATCCCTGGATATGTCCTGTCTCATTACAGACCGGGCATAGTGGTATACAATCGGGAAGAAGTTGCTCTGGGAGGTCTTAACATTGACTCTAGATCCCATGAAGTCTCATGGCTTCAGGTTAAACATGGGCAAGGAAACCTCCTGCTGATTACCATGTACCATCCTCCATCAGCTGATGAATCTGAATTCCTCCATGTTGAACAACACTTAGAGGAAGCACTGAGGATGACAAGGGCACAAAATGTACTCTGGGTGGGGGATTTCAATGACCACCACCAAGAGTGATTTGGCTGCAGTAGGACTGATCAAGCTGATCAGGTCCTAAAGGACATAGCTGCTAGACCGGGTCTGCAGCAGATGGTGAGGGAACCAACAAGAGGGAGAAACATACTTGACCTCATCCTTACCAATCTGCCAGCTGCTGATGCATCTGTCCATGACAGTATCAGTAAGAGCGACCATTGCACAGTCCTTGTGGAGACAAAGACCCGCCTTCATATTGAGAGAAACCTCCATTGTGTTGCGTGGCACTATCACCGTGCTAAATGGGACAGACTTCGCACAGATCTAGCAACTCATGACTGGTCATCCATGAGGCGCTGTAGGCCATCAACAGCAGCAGAATTGTACTCCAGCACAATCTATAACCTCATGACCCAGCATATCCCCAACTCAATTATTACCATCAGGCCAGGGAATCAATTCTGGTTCAATGGAGAGTGCAGGAGAGCACGCCAGGACCAGCACCACGCACACCTGAAGATGAGATCTCAACGTTGTGAAGCTACCAAACAGCACTACTTGCACGCCAAACAACATGCGCAGCAAGTGACAGACGGAGCTAAGCGATCCCACAATTAACGGAACAGATCTAAGCTCTGCAGTCCTGCCACCCAGTCATGAATGGTGGTGGATAATTAAACAACTCAATGGAGGAGGAAGCTCCACAAATATCCATTCTCAATGATGGAAGTGCCCAGCACATCAGTGCAAACGATAAGGCTGAAACTTTTGCAGCAACCTTCAGCCAGAAGTGCTGAGTGGGTGATCCATTTTGGCCTCCTCCAGTGGTCCCCAGCCTTACAGATACCACTCTTCAGCCAATTCGATTCGCTCCTCGTCGTATCAAGAAACAATTGGAGACACCGGATACTGCAAAGGCTATGGGCCCCGACAACATTCCGGCTATAGTACTGAAGACATGTGCTCCAGAACTTGCCACTCCCCTAGCCAAGCTGTTCCAGATATCTACCCAACAATGTAGAAAATTACCCAAGTATATCCTGTACACAAAAAGCTGGACAAATCCAACACGGTCAATTATTACTCCATCAGTCTACTCTCGATCATCAGTAAAGTGATGGAACAACAGTGCTATCAAGCAGCACCTGCTCAGTGACACCCAGTTTGGGTTCTGCCAGGGCCACTCAGCTCCTGATTTCATTACAGCCTTGGTTCAAACATGGCCAAAAGAGCTGAATTTCAGAGGTGTGGTGAGAATGATAGCCCTTGATATCAAGCGGGCATTCAACTGAATGTGGCATCAAGGAGCCCGAGCAAAACTAGAATCAGTAGGTATCAGGGGGCAAATGCTCCCGTGGTTCTAATCATACCTGATACATAGGAAGATGGTTGTGGTTGTTGGAGGTCAATCATCTCAGCTCCAGGACATCTCTGCAGGAGTTCCTCAGGAACTAGGCTGAACCATCTTCATAGATAACAAGCATGGGGCTGGATGAACACAGCAGGTCAAGCAGCATCATAACAGCAGGAAAACTTGACGTTTCGGGCCTAAACCCTTCATCAGAAAACCATCTTCAGTTGCTTCATCAATGATCTTCTGCCTATCACAAAGTCAGAAGTGGGGATGTTTGCTGATAATTGCACAATGTTCAGCATTATTCATGATTCCTCAGATACTGAAACAGTCTATGTTCAAATGCAACAAGGTCTGGACAATATGCAGGCTTGGGCTGACAATGACAATGGCAAGCAACATTCGCGGCACACAATTGCCAGGCTATGACCATTACGAATAAGAGACATTCTAACCACCACACAGTGACATATAACAGCATTACTATCACTGAATCCCCCACTAACAATATCCTGGTCGTTGTCATTGACCAGAAACTCAACTGGACTCACCACATAAACACAGTGGCTACAAGAGCAGGTCAGAAGCTGGGAATACTGCAGCGAGTAACGCATGTCCTGACTCCTCAAATCCTGTCCACCATCTACAAGGCACAAATCAGGAGTGTGATGAAATACTCCAAACCTGCCTGGATGAGTGCAGCCCCAACAAGACTCAAGAAGCTTGACACCATCCAGGACAAAACAACCCGCTTGATTGGTACTACATCCACGAGCATCCACTTTGTCCACCAGACGCTCAGTAGCAGAAGTGTGTACTATCTACAAGATGCACTTCAGAAAATCACCTCAGACAGCAACTCCGAAACCTACGACCACTTCCATCTAGAAGGTCAAGGACAGCAGATATATGGGAACACAAACCTAATTCTCAAGTTCCCCTTTAAGCCAGTCACCATCCTGACTTCGAAATATATTGCCATTCCTTCACTATTGCTGAGTCAAAATCCTGGAATTCCCTCCTTAATGGCATTGTGGATCAATCTGCAGCAGGTGGACCGCAGTGGTTCAAGAAGGCAGCTCATCACCACTTTCTCAAGGGCAGCTAGGGATGGACAATAAATACTGGCCAGCCAGAGATGCGCACATCCCAAGATGAATAAAAAAAACACTTACTAGTTATCTGAGAGGACAGATAAGAAGGAGCAGCAGGTGGACTTGCTTTATTAGTTAAGGATGATATCAAGGCTATACTAAGATATTACACTGGCCCTAGGGGTCAAAATGTTGAATCAGTCTGGGTGGAAACAACAAGCAAGTGAAGAAACCTCCTGGACAGAGTCTTTTACAGGCCGCCGAATGCTACTGCCGCAGTAGGGTATAAATTAAACCAGGATATAATGAGGGCTTGTGAGAAGGGCACAACTGTAATAATGGGTGATTTGAACATGCATATTGAGTTGATTGATCAATTTGACAAGGGTAGCCTTAAAGAATGGTTCACAGAGTGTATGAGGGAGTATTTCTTAAAGCAGCGGGTCATGGAACCAACCAGAAAGCTGGCTACTTTAGATTTGGTGTTATGTAATGAGGAAGGATTGATAAATGGTCTTGTAGTTAAGATCCTCTTGGAAAGAGTGACCTCAACATGCGACAATTTCTAATTCAGATTGGAAAAGTGAAGACAGAGTGACGTACGAGAATTTTAGCATTGGGCAAAGGTCTGAAGTAGGAGTTGAACCAAGTGGACTGGGCAAAAATATCAAAGGGCAGCTGAAGAGCAGTGGCCAATGCCTAGGGAGACACCTCTCAATTAAAGTATATTCCTGAGAGTAAGTGGAATTGTGAAAAGGTGAAAAATCATCCATGGCTTAACAAGGAAGTCAAGGATAACATAAAGGCAAAAACTGTGGCATGTTATATCGCAAACGCTAGTGGCACTTTGGAGGATTGGAAGAACTTTAGATGTCAGCAAAGGGTTATAAAAAACATAATCAAAGAGCTAATATGAACTACGAAAGGAAACTAGCAGAAAACATAAGAACTGATACCAAAAGCTTCTGTAAGTATCTAAAATGGAAGAGAATAGTGAAAGTAAATGTTGGCCTTTTGGAAGATGTAAATGGTGAGGTAATAATGGGAAACTCAACTGGCAGAGGCACCAAACCATAATTTCTGTCTGTCTTCACAGTGGAAGATAATAACTTCTTCCTAAAAATTACAGTTACTTCAGAGGAACTTGGTGAAATTAATACAACGACGGAGATGGTATTAAATCAACTGATGAGATTGAAGGCAGATAGGTTCCTGGAGCCTCATAGCCTGCACCCTGAGGTATTAAAGGACATGGCAGCAGACATAGTGGATAAGAGATAACAAGCATGGGGCTGGATGAACACAGCAGGTCAAGCAGCATCATAGGAGCAGGAAAACTTGACGTTTCGGGCCTAAACCCTTCATCAGAAAATGGTTTACTGCATCTGCAGTACCTTTTATCTCAGACATAGTGGATGCACTGGTTGTGATTTTCCAAAATTCCTTGGATTCTGGAAAGGCCTTTGGGGCAGCACAGTGGCCAGCACTGCTGCCTCACAGCACCAGGAACCTGGGTTCAATTCACCTTGGGGCAACCGTCTGTGTGGAGTCTGTTGGAGTCTGTGTGGGTTTCCGACAGGTGATCCAAAGATGTGCAGGCTAGGCGGATTGGCCATGCTAAATTGCCCATAGTGCACAGGGATGTGCAGATTAGGTGAGTTACATGGAAAGGGTATGGGGATGGGTCTGGTCGGATTCTTTGCCGGTGGGTGTGGACTTGATGGGCTGAAGGGCACATTTCACACTAGGGATTCCATGATTCTGTGAATTGGA
Organism: Ginglymostoma cirratum; assembly: GCA_024137785.1. Taxonomy (NCBI): domain Eukaryota; kingdom Metazoa; phylum Chordata; class Chondrichthyes; order Orectolobiformes; family Ginglymostomatidae; genus Ginglymostoma; species Ginglymostoma cirratum. The sequence goes on along the minus strand of JAHRHZ010000156.1, from coordinate 921,302 downwards.
AATATGCTAATATGTCATTCTTATTCAAAAAAGGAGTTAAGCAAAAAGTTGGGAAACTATAGACCTCTGTTGTGGGCAAATTGCAGGAGTCAATCATAAAGGAGGAGATAACTGAACACTTGTAGAAACAAAGCTCAATTCACCAGCGTCAGCACAGTTTCATGAAGGGAAAGTAGTGCTTGAAAAATTTGCTGGAGTTCTTTGAGGATGTAACCAGCATGGTGGATGATGGTATGGTATATCTAGATTTCCAGAAGGCGTTTGACAAGATATCACATAAAAGACAGATAAAGAGTTTACAGATGGATATTGATAGGCTAGGAGAATGGACCAGAATCTGGCAGAAGAGTTTAATGTTGGTAAGCGTGAGGTTGTCCTTTTTGACCAGGAAAATAAACAGTCAAGCTGTTATTTAAATGGAAAACAAAGTAAAAGTGTGTCAGTGCAGAGTGGTGTGGGCCTCTGTGGACATGAATTACAGAAAGTGGATATGCAGGTGCGGCATATAATGAGAAAGGCAAATGGAATCCTGGCATTTATTGCAAAATGACTGGATTATAAAAGAAAAGCAGTTTTGTTACAATTATAAAGGCACTGGTGAGATCACGCCTGTTCTGAGGAAGGGTCACCGGACCTGAAACGTTAACTCTGTTTTTCCCTTCACAGATGCTGCCAGACCTGCTGAGCTTTTCCAGAAACTTTGATTTTGTTCCAGAAAAATTGTGTCCAGTTTTGGCTGCTTCATTGAGGAAGGATGTTGTGGCATCCTTGAGAAGGTTTACAAAAGTTGATTCCAGGCATGAAGAGGCTGTCATATGATGAGCAGTTGAAGGAGCTTGGAATTGTACTTGCTAGAGTTCAGAAGTATGAGGGGGCATCTGATTGATGTAAATAAAATGCTAAAGGGGATTGACAAGGTGGACATCAAACAGATAGATCATAGAGATATAGAGGTTTACAGGATGGAAAGAGGTTCTTTGGCCCAACGTGCTCATGCTGCCCAGTTTTCACATTTAATCTAGCCCCACTTGTGTTTGGTCCTTATCCCTCCATACCTATCCCATCCCATGACCCTGTCTAAATGTTTCTTAAATGTACGCATTTCCACCACTACTTCTGGGAAGCCCTTTCCAGACACTAACCATCCTCTGTGTGAAAAAATTGCCCCTCTGGACCCTTATGTATCCTTCTTGCTTTAAACCTATGTCCTCTAGTTTTAGACTCCCCTACCATGGGAAAAGCTGTTGGCTAACTACTTCATTTATGCCTCTCACGATTTTACAGACCTTGATAAGGTCACGCCTGAGTCTCCTACGCTCCAGGGAAAAAAGTCCCAGCCTATCCAACCTCTCCTTAAAACTCAAACCTTCTAGTCCAGGGGCATCGTGGTTAATCATTTCTGCACTCCTTCCAGTTTAATAATATCCTTTCTATAGCAGGTTGACCAGAACTGCAAATGTGGTCTCACCAATACAGCTCCAATTCCTATACTCAATGCTCTGACTAATGAAAACAAACAAGGCAAAAGCCTTCTTCACTGCCCTGTCTACTTGTGACTCCACCTTCAAGGAGCTATGAACCTGTACCCTGAAATCTCTCTGTTATATAACACTTGCAGGGCCCTACTGTTATAAAGTTGTGTTCAGTAATTGTGAATTGGAAGGTAGGAAGCTGGAATGTTTGTAAAAATGATAAGGGAGAACAGTGTGTGGTTCCTTTAAGAGATAAAGTGCTTTTCTAAACTTAGAGATTTTTACAGCAAAAAAAGCACCTGTACGTAGCTTAAGATGTACAGCCAGTTCTAAAATGGAAAATGGAAACATATCAAGTGGCGATGTGATTGGAAACCTTAGGCATGTTTTGATGTTTTGGCAATGACCTGGTATCAGCCAATCAATTTAAACCAAGAACTTAGCGATTGAAAGTCAATTGAATTTAAATCTGATAGTTTTGACACCCTTGGACCAATGCTAATGTAAGAAAATTGGTATGTCATCCAAGCTATATAAGGAGAGGGTTTTAGAAAATCAGTGTGAGAGCAAACTGACATCTGAGAAATACCTACCTCTCACACAAATTGCTAAGCTGTCTAAGAAAGCACCATCTTATCCATAAAAGGTACCATGGCACTTCACGGCGAAAAAATCCCTGACAGCAGGATCAGAGGAAGAAAGGCATTTATGACTTGAAAACAGCAGAAGAAAGGTGTTTATGACTAGAGAGACAGTGGAGAAGGCAGAGCATCCTGGGAGACACATTCCATATGGACTTTGAGAGACTAAGTTTTAATTTATTTTTTCTTACTACTTGGGTTATATAAGTAGAACTTGTGTTTACTGGAATAGTATGCCAGTAGAATTTTGTTCAGTTAGGGAATAGTTAGGAGTTGGGGGGGAATTGTTTGATTTGTAAGTTGTTCCATTAATTTGTTCACTGTTAAGGTTAAATGAATAAATTGTTACTTATCAAGTCAAAATCAGGGATTTTCTTTCATTTAACCTCCCTTTCTCTATTACAGTTTGGGGTTTCAAATCTGAGATCTGGCTGGTTTGTGTACAGGATCTGAGCAGATTGGAATGGATTTGTACAGATTTAAACAGACTTGGGGATTAGTGTCCTAGACCTTTAAATAAAATTTAGGTGAGAAAAATTTGTTTAATTTTAGTTACCTGTGGTTGGTTAAATCAAAAGTGAGGAAAATGGCTCTTAACATTGCTAAAGAGATTCTGGGATTTGAACGTACTTCCCAAATTTGTTAAGAAAGTTTGGAAAAACAGAGGAACGATATACTTTTAGAATTAGCAAACACATTAGAATTGGGTTTAACTAGGGAGAAGAGGAAAGCTGAACTCGTAAAGGGGTTGGCCAGGCATTTAGATACACCAGAAAAACAGTCAAGTGCAGTGGAGTCAAAAACAAAATTAAATTGAAAATTAGACAGTTGAGGTTAGAAGATAAATAAAAAGAAAGAAGAGACAGGGCAGACGAAAGGGAAAAAATGTTTGAGTTGAAAAGATGAAATTGGAACTTGAAGCAAAAAGGCTTCAAGTGGTAGAAGGAAAAGTACAAGATAGAAGTGAGGGTGAGTAAACTCATCGTAGCCAACAGCCTGGTAGGGATACATACAAAGGTAACACAGTGTGGTGCTGGAGGAATACAGCAGGCCAGGCAGCATCAGAAGAGTAGGAAAGTTGACATCAAAACGTCAACTTTCCTACTCCTCTGATGCTGCCTGGCCTGCTGTGTTGCTCCAGTTCGACACTGTGTTATCTCTGACTCCAGCATCGGCAGTTCTTACTATCTCTGGATACATACAAATATGTCCAAACATTACCAAAATTCAATGAAAAGGATGCAGAAGCCTTTTATTTTTAATTTCCTTTGAGAAATTGGCTAGCTAGAAGAATTGGCCATAGACTATGGGTAATGTTAATTCAGACGAAGTTGGTCAGCAGGGCTAACGAGATGTTTGCAGCGCTGTGAGGGGAAGTGCCAGGAGACTATGAAGCAGTGAAACAGGCTATTTTTACTGCCTACAAATTGGTACCAGAAGTATACAGATAATGGTGCAGAAATATAAAGAAGGAACAAGGTAAGACTTATGTCTAGTTTGAAAGAATTAAACATAGCAACTTCGGTAGATGAGTGAGAGTATTAAAGATAGAAAAGACATATGAGGATCTTAGGGAGATTATTCTTCTGGATGAGTTTAAAAATTCACTTCCAGAAATGAGAAGAACTCATGTTGAGAAACAGAAAGTTCAAACAGTGAGAAGAGCTTTAGAGATGGTGGATGAATACAAATTAGTGCATAAATCAAAATTTAGCTTCTGACAGCAATTTCATTCCTTGAGGGACAGAAATTGGGAAAAAGGGATATTCTTCAATGAAAAACAAAAAGTAGATCACACTGGGAACACTTTACCACATGTGAAGGTGAAAAAGGGGCAAAAGGTCACAGGTGTTTCCACTGTAACAGAGCATGACAGACAAAGCGACAGTGCTGGTAGTTTAAGAGAGGCACTTGGAGAAGGTGTTTTCAATCTAATAAGGTGAGACACATAAAGTCACAGTGCCAGTGGTTTAAGAAAGGCACTGGGGACAAAGGATGTGGTGAAAGAGGCTAAATCAGTGGGATTAGTTGAGGTAGTGAGGGAAATCCCAAAAGAAGTCAAAGAGCTGCGGGACAGTGTACAGCCTTGTCACGGTCTAGATAGTGAGACGGTGCCTGATCTCTACAAAGACTTCACCACTATGGTAAGGTTTACTCAGTAAGAACAGGGGGAGAAGGTAAAGAAGTTAAAATATTGAGAGATATGGGAGCTAACCAGTCTCTAATAGTAACAGATGAAAAAATTTGCACTCCTGAAAAGTCACCCGAGACAGTGGTAATCTGTGAAATAAATGGAGAGAGATTTCGTGTTCCCCTGTGTAAGATCAGGTTGAAAAGTCCAATCAAGACTGGGGAAGTGACAGTGAGAGTGATTGAAAGAGTGTCCATTCCAGGAATACAGTTTGTTCTTGGAAACGACCTAACAGGATATAAGATGGGGTGGCACCCCATAAAGTGGAGAAGCTGAAGGAAAACCAGGGAACTGAGGAGTTGAAAGAAAAATTCCCTGGAAATTTTCTGGACTGTGTGATACCAAGATCCCACAGTCATAAGTTACAGCAAGAAGGTAAAACCAGCAGTAATTCTCATGTTACTAATTAATCCATTCTGCTTTGAAGAGGAATGGATGGGTGCCTGTTTTTCAGATACTGAAGGCTTTCAATGATGGCTAAGAACGTCTGAACCCGTCTGCAGACTTGCAACACAGTGATGGATGAGGCATCATCAACCCATCAAGGCATTCATTAACAACTCATCTCAGCATCAGAGAAGTACTGTGAAAACATCAAATATATCGGGTATCAGGAATTTCAATGCGCAAAAATTGTTAGTGACTTTGAGACAGTAAACAGAATTTTGGACAAATTTGCATAGAGATATAGCAAATATCTCAAATGTGTTATCAAGTAACGGAAAAAAAAGTGTGGGTAACCTTAGAGAAAGAATGAACAAAGTATGTTTTGGCTGAATCAAACAGAAATATTAGACATCTGTTCTATAATATTACAAGATGATGTTCCATGGGCTACAAATCTATCCACTTCTCTGGAATTAGATAGGTGGTTAACAGTTAAACTGCAAAAACTGCATGAGATGAACTAATTAGGGATGGAGAGTAGTGGCAGAAGAAATGGCAATTGAAGTTAACATGCATGCTCGCTGAGCCGGTGGGTTTGGTTGCAGGTATCATCACCCTGCAAGGTAACATTGTCAGTACGCCTCCAGTGAAGTGTCGGTGTTCTGTCCCGCCTGTTATCTACATGCCTCAGTTTGTTGGGTTGTTTGGTACCACTTCCAGTTCTGTTTCTCAGTGGTTTGCAGACAGGATCTAAATCAATGTGTTTGTTGATGGAGATAACAAGCATGGGGCTGGATGAACACAGCAGGTCAAGCAGCATCATAGGAGCAGGAAAACTTGACTTTTCGGGCCTAGACCCTTCATCAGAAATGGGGGAGGGGAAGAGGGTTCTGAAATAAACAGGGAGAGAGGGGGAGGCGGATAGAGGATGGATAGAGGAGAGGATAGGTGGAGAGGAGGCAGGCAAGTCGAAGAAGCGGGGATGGAGCCAGTAAAGGTGAGTGTAGGTAGGGGGGTAGGGAGGAGATAGGTCAGTCCAGGGAGGACGGACAGGTCAAGGGGGTGGGATGATGTTAGTAGCTAGGAGATGGGGGTGTGGCTTGGGGTGAGAGGAAAAACAGGTTAGGGAGGTGGAGCTGAGCTGGGCTGGTTTTGGGATGCGGTTGGGGGAGGGGGAGATTGAAGTTGAAGATGCGGTTGGGGAGATTTTGAAGCTTGTGAAATCCACATTGATGCCATTGGGCTGCAGGGTTCCCAGGCTGAATATGATTTGCTGTTCCTGCAGCCTTCGGGAGCATCACTGTGGCATTGCAGGAGGCCCAGGATGGACATGTCATCTGAGGAATGGGAGGGGGAGTTGAAATGGTTCGCGACTGGGAGGTGCAGTTGTTTGTTGCGAACTGAGCGCAGGTGTTCTGCAAAGCGGTCCCCAAGTCTGCGCTTGGTTTCCCCGATGTAGAGGGAGCCACAACGGGTACAGCGGATGCAGTATACCACATTCAACAACTTCTCTTTCAATTCCTCCCACTTCCTACAGACAAAGGGGGTGGCCATGGGTACCCACATGGGTCCAAGCTATGCCTGCCTCTTTGTAGGTTACGTGGAACAATCCCTCTTCCGTACCTACACTGGCTCTAAACCCCACCTCTTCCTCTGTTACATTGATGACTGCATCGGCGCCGCCTCGTGCTCCCATGAGGAGCTCGAACAGTTCATCCACTTCACCAACACCTTCCACCCCAACCTAAAGTTCACCTGGACCATCTCCAACACTTCTCTCTCCTTCCTGGACCTCTCTGTCTCCATCTCGGGTAACCACCTAGAAACCGATGTCCATTTCAAGCCCACTGACTCCCACAGCTACCTGGAATACACCTCCTCCCACCCACCTTCCTGCAAAAATGCCATCCCCTATTCCCAATTCCTTCGCCTCTGCCGCATCTGCTCCCAGGATGAGACATTCCACTCCCGTACATCCCAAATGTCCTCATTCTTCAAGGACCGCAACTTCCCCCCCACAGTGGTCGAGAATGCCCTCGACCGTGTCTCCCGCATTTCCCGGAACACATCCCTCACGCCCCGTCCCTGCAATAATAACCAAAAAAGAATCCCCCTCGTCCTCATGTACCACCCCACCAACCTCCGGATCCAACGCATCATCCTCCGACTCTTCCGCCATCTGCAATCAGACCCCACCACCAAAGACATTTTCCCTCCCCACCCTTATCTGCCTTCCGGAGGGACCACTCCCTCTGCGACTCCCTTGTCTGCTCCACACTCCCCTCCAGCCCCACTACACCCGGCACTTTTCCCTGCAACCGCAGGAAGTGCTACACCTGCCCCCAACCCTCTCCCTCACCCCAATCCCAGGCCCCAAGAAGACTTTCCACATCAGGCAGATGTTCACCTGCACATCTGCCAATGTGGTATACTGCATCCGCTGTACCCGTTGTGGCATACACTCACCTTTACTGGCTCCATCCCCGCCTCTTCGGCTTGTCTGCCTCCTCTCCACCTATCCTCTCCTCTATCCATCCTCTATCCGCCTCCCCCTCTCTCCCTATTTATTTCAGAACCCTCTTCCCCTCCCCCATTTCTGATGAAGGGTCTAGGCCCGAAACGTGAAGTTTTCCTGCTCCTATGATGCTGCAAGAATGTGTGACATGGTCTTGAGATACCAATGTGAGAGTGCGAAAGTGATTGTAACCTCTGAAGTAACAAAACATGAGGGAATGCATGGTGAAAAAACAGAATTGCACTGAAGAATGGGTCTCGGACATGTACACGTACTTGACAAACGGATTAGTGTGGCTTGGAAGAGCACAAAAACTAAGTTTAAACGATAAGACATTGATATATAATCCATAGACAAACTGAACTTTAAAAAGGGAATAGTGAGCTGGAGTGAAAGGGCCCAAAATGATGACGTACAGATACCTCAGAAAAAGAGAGGGGAAGCATAAGCTGAAGGTAAATCCTGATGAACGCACTGTGATTTCTTGAAGCTGTATTGTTTAAGACCATGGACATTGCTCCCTGAAGGGATACCTGCACATTGAGGTAGTTACCACTCAGTGACACAATTATTCATTACATTGGAAATCATGGAAAAATATTGAAGAAATAACCTCAAGATGGACATAGATAAGACAGCAGGATAACAAGCAACTAAGTGACTGCACCTGAAGCTTGGTAAGAACTATAACATTTGATTCAAAACACGTAAATTAAAGATGCTCAGGACTTTATCACAAGACCTAAAGGATATGCAGAGTCAATGCTCCTGACAGAAAAAATGGACTTGGACTGAGACAGAAATTAAATTGTGTGACAAAGGTATCTAGAGACAAAGAGAGACAGCAAGCCTGTCACCTGCAGCCATTAATGCTCTTTTTGGCACAACAGATCCACTCATGGGGACATCTGGCTCCACATCAAATATTGGCATGATTCCAGAAGGGCTAGCGGGGTCAGGGTTTTTAAAACAAACATGCCCAGGTGGTAGCCAACTTGCCAGAAGAACAACTTTGGACCCATCACAGCCCATGCCCCAAGTTAGACTCCCAGTCCCAGCAGGACCCTTCCAATACCCTCAAGTCACTTACATATCGAGGCTGTACTGAAGTCCTAAGTTATCATTGACAAATTCTCCAGATGGGTAGAAGCCTCCCCAACTGGACGAGCCACAGCCAATCAGACAGCTAAAGTTTCCAGTTGTTGAATATGCTCCCACATACCCACCCACTTTAAAGAGGGTATTCCCTTAAGAACCGTCCCTTTCAATGTGTCCGAAATAGCAGAATGGTTAATTTGCCAGAATGTCTCCTTAAAGGATCCGCATGACTGGCACGGCAGTCCTCAGCAGGGACGGGCTGTGTTGGGTGCACGTGACTGGCCCCCCGAGAACAGTGGGAGTCAATGGGTTACAACCTGACCACCTTTCAGAGGCAGTATCAGCCTAATTACAACACCTCACGACAGCCTCCATTCATGACCCTTATTAATGCCTCTGGAATGGGGAGACCAACCAGGAGAGATATGTTTATGTAAGACCTAGACAAGAGGGCAGGAGATGGTATACAGCAAATGTTACCCTCATCATGGTACTTCAGTTGTGTTGTCTTCTTTGTCCATCACTCATTCTCCCTACCTTATGTTTTGGTTAAAGGAGGAAGGAGAGATGGAAACACTGAAAAATGTAGTGTCTGGGGCTAAACTTTCCTCAACAGCAGGTTCTTCTATGCTACCCTTCACACCCACAATCCACTCCCAGAATGCAAACAAGTGATGTCTCAGCACCCTCTGGTTGGATGTGTAGGAGCATTGATTTGCCGACAGATCTGGGTGTGCAAGTTCCACAGATCACTGAAGGTGGCAGCGCAGGTAGATTAGATAGTAAAAAAGACCTATAGCATGTTTGTCTTCATTGGAAGGGGCACTGAGTATAAGAATAGACAAGTCATGCTGCAGTTTTATAGAACTTTAGTTAGGATACGCTTGGAATATTGCACACAGTTCTGGCCACCTCACTACCAGAAGGATGTGGATACTTTGGAGATGGTACAGATAAGGTTTACCAGGATGGTGCCTGGGATGGGGGATTTTAGCTATGAAGAAAGGTTGGATAGACTGGGTTTGTTTTCACTGGAATTTGGCAGGTTGAGGAGCAACCTGATCAAAGTTTATAAGATTGTGAATGGCATGGATAGAATGGAAAGTATGAGGCTCTTTCCCAGGGTGGAGGGGTCAATTAATAGGTGACACAGGTTAAAGGTGCGAGGGGGGAAGTTTAAAAGAGATGTGTGAGGCATGTTTTTCACACAAAGGTGGTGAGTGCCTGGAATGTGCTGCCAGAGGTGGTGGTAGAAGCAGACACAATAGCAGCATTCAAGAAGCACCGGGACGAAAACATGAATAGGAAAGGAACAGAGGAATATGGATCCTGTAAATGAAGTTTGTTTTTTGTACCTGAAATACACCACTGGCAAAGATTTTAAGAAGGGCCATTACAGGGGCAGAGAGATTCTTTACCATTTTGATCCTCTGGCATGGGACCGCAAAACTGGCGAGGGGATCTATCAACATGGCAAATATCCTAGAACAGGTGGCCACAGGGAGGCGATGGCCTAGTGGTATTATCACTGGACTGTTAATCCAGAGACCCAAATAATGTTGTGGGGACCTGAGTTCATAATCCCACCATGGCAGATGATGCAATTTGAATTCAATACATATTTGGAATTAAAAATCTAATGATAACCATGAATCCACTGTTGATTGTCAGAAAAACCCGTCTGGTTCACTCATGTCCTTTACGGAAGGAAACTGCCATCCTTACCTAGTCTGGCCTACAAGTGGCTCCAGACCCACAGCAATGTGGTTGACTCTTAACTGCCCTCAGCAAAATTAGGCATGGACAATTAAATGATGCTTGGTCAGCGACACCGTCATCCCGTGAATGAATAAAAAAAAAATTTATACTGCATAGTCCTTGGACAAAATAAGAGCTGAAACGGTAGCTATTTGTAAAACAGCACTGCAGAGTAGAATGGACTTTGATTGGATACTGGCTGAAAAGGGAAGTATTTGGGGCCGAATGCTGTAGTTATATCCGAGACAATTCCAAAGGGATCACCAACTTAGCAGCACATATCCGAAAAGAGATGGACAAGCTAAAATAACCCCCATGTCCCACTCTGTGGAGTTGGGCAACTAGTTGGCTGGGTTCTCTGGGGACATCACCGGTGCAGGGCATAGAGTTATTCATTGTAGTAATTCTCATTTTATATTGTTTTTTGTCAGTTAATTTACATGCTTTGTGATTCGCTTAATGGGGAATCAAAGGGGCGATTGTTAGGGGTGACCATAACTAAGTAGCACAAAATGGCTGACGGCTACCCTTAACTGAACAGAAAATGGCCAATGGAATGCAGCAAAATATGCTGACAGTAACATTTCTCAAGGTTGTTGAATGTGCAATTATTCTTGCAAGATCAGATACTAACTTATAATATTTGATTAATCACAAGTAGCAGCAGTAGACATAAGAACATAAGAACTAGGAGAAGGAGTAGGCCATCCAGCCCGTCGAGCCTGCCCCACCATTTAATAAGATAATGGCTGATCTTTTTGAGACTCAGCTCCACTTAGTAGTAGACACCTTGTTATCTCGGATTCTCCAGCATTTGCAGTACCTTTTATCTCTCTCCACTTAGTAGTAGTAAGGGCATGGAATGCCTTGCCTGCAGCAGTTGTAGACTCGCCAACTTTAAGGGCATTTATATGGTTGTTGGATAAACATATGGATGATAATGGAATAGTGTAGGTTAGATGGGCTTCAGATTGGTTTCACAGGTCGGCACAACATCGAGGGCGGAAGGGCCTGTACTGAGCTGTAATGTTCTATGTTCTATGTTACCCGCCCGCACACCATAACCCTTAGTTCCTTTACTGCTCAAAAATTTATCTAGCCTTGCCTTAAACACATTCAGCGAGGTAGCTTCAACCGCTTCACTGGGCAGGGAATTCCACAGATTCACAACCCTTTGGGTGAAATAGTTCCTCCTGACCTCAGTCCTACATCTGCTTCCCTTTATTTTGAGGTGATGCCCCCTAGTCCTAGTCTCACCTGCTAGTGGAAACAACTTCCCTGCCTCCACCTTATCTATTCCCTTCATAATCTTATATGTTTCTATAAGGTCTCCCCTCATTCTTCTGAATTCCAATGAGTATAATCCCAGTGTACTCGGTCTCTCCTCATAATCCAACCCCCTCAACTCTGGAATCAACCAAGTGAGTCTCCTCTGCATTCCCTCCAGTGCTAGTATATCCTCTCTCAAGTAAGGAGGCTAAAACTGCACACAGTACTTCAGGTGTGGCCTCACCAGGACCCTATACAGCTGCAGCATAGCCTCCCTGTTTGTAAACTCCATCCCTCTAGCAATGACAGACAAAATTCCATTTGCCTTTTTAATGACCTGCTGAACCTGCAATCATACTTTTAGCGATTCATGCACAAGGACACCCAAGTCCCTCTGCACAGCAGCGCGCAGCAATTTTTTTACCATTTAAAACATTGTCCATTTTGCTGTTATTCCTCCCAAATGGACGACCTCACACTTAGGAACATTGTGCTCCATCTGCCAGACCTTTGCCCACTCACTTAGACTATATCCCTCTGCAGACTTTCAGTGTCTTCTGCACACTTTGCTCTACCACTCACCTTAGTGTCATCTGCAAATTTTGACACACCACACTTAGTCCCCTACTCCAAATCATCCTAGAAGCTAACAAGTCTTGAATTATTTAATTAATTTGTAATATATTAAAAACATCACTAAAAAATTCAAATCAGTAAAAATGCCCCTTCCCCCATTGCATAGAGGAATGCGGATTGAACATTAAGGTGAAAACCATATAACTTTGTTGGAACTGAAAAATTTCTAATTAATTGGCAGTTCTGGCATCTGTTCAAAGAGAAAGATAAGAGAGTACATCATGAAGTGCCGTGATTGGGTCACAAGCCTGTCCACCTCAATGAAGATGCTGTACGATACAGCCAATTACAAAGAGATAACTTGGCTCCACTGGCCAACAGTAATCAAAGGGGGTTGTGGCACTCTAAGCTAAAATGTATAAATTAAGACAATTTAAAGCTTTATGTATGTCTTCATGCCTTTATGCCTTTTTCGCTGTATGCTGTAACTGAGCTGTAAATCACAATGAAGGAATTTGACCCATGACTCAGGCTCTCATTGAAAATATTAGATCTAACAGTCACCAAGCCTCATGCGAGGAGAGAGGCTGAGAAGGAAAATACTTCAAGGTAACCCTACCTTGAATTGTTTTGATGTGGAGGTGCCAGTGTTGGACTGGGGTGGACAAAGTTAAAGACACATTTGAAATCACAACCTTTCAGAGCATAGGAGATAAAAGGTACTGCAGATGCTGGAGAATCCGAGATAACAAGCATGGGGCTGGATGAACACAGCAGGTCAAGCAGCATCATAGGAGCAGGAAAACTTGATGTTTCGGGCCTAAACCCTTCAGGTTTAGGCCCGAAACGTCAAGTCTTTCAGAGCATAGCCCCTTCGTCACCTGAAAGGTCTGAAAACTTGTGATTTCAAATAAACCTGTTGGACGACAACTTAGTGTAATGTGACTTTGGATTTGATTTGACTTATTATTGTCGTATGTATGGAGATATAGCGAAAGTATTTTTTTGCGTGCTAACTGGACAAATCATACCTTACATAAGTACATCAGGGTAACAGAACAGAATGCAGAATATAGTGTTACAGCTATGGAGAAGGTGCAGAAAAAACTTAACTAATATATGAGAGGTCTGTTCAAAAGTCTGATAACAGTGGGGAAGAAGCTGTTCTTGAATATATTGGTACATGTTTTCAAGTTTTTGTATGTTCAGCCAGGTAGAAGAGGGTGGAAGAGCGTATAGCTGGTGCAGGATTCACTGGTGCATCACACACCAGCCAGATGAGAAACTGACGCCCATCTATGCATAAAATATAGAAATGTTCCAATGAGGGAACCAAATGCAATATTTCCTGACAATATGTTGACAGTACAAACCTGTGATTGTGAATTGTGAGGAGGATGCAAAGACACTTCAAGATGAACTAAATAGGCTGAGTGAGTGGGCAGAGACATGGCAGATACAGTAAAATGCGGTCAAATGCGGAGTAATGCAGTTAGATATGGAAAACAGAAAGGCAGAATATTATTTAAATGATGATAGATTGGGAAATGTGGATATACAAGGGGATCTGGGCTTCCTTGCACACTTGTAAATGAAAGTAGGCAGGCAAGTGGAGACAGCAATTAAGAAAGTATGTGGTATACTTGCCTTCACTGCAAGGAGATTTGAGTTCAGAAGTAGCGATGTCATACTGCGATTATACAGGGTTTTGTGAGATAGATCTCAGTATAAACATAATAAAAAAATGCCCTGACCTTACTCACATCTGCTATCACTATTGTACTTTTATTAATTACTCTGGTATCTTTGTGCCATCCTACAGTACAGAAACAGGCTATTCAGCTGATCACGTTTTCACCGACACTGCGAAAAGCATCCCACCCAGACCCAACAACCACTCTATCCCCATAAAGCCCCATTTACCATGTTTATTCCGCCTAGTCTGCACATGATGGGGTAATTTAGCATGGCTAATCCTTCTAATCTGCATATCTTTGGATGGTTGGAGGAAACCATCACACCATACAGGCACAGGAAGAACGCGCAAACTTCACACAAATAGTCACCCAAGGCTGAAATCGAACACTGACGCTGTGAAGTAGCAATGCTAACCATTGTGTCACCATGCTGTCCACCAGTATAAATCTTGTACTTAAGTTCATGAATCATAAAGTACACTTCTTTAAAGTTCATTCACAGAATGTGAGTATCGCTGGTTAGACCACCATTTATTGCCCATCCCTAATTGCCTAGAGGGCAGTTAAGAGTCAATCACATTGCTGTGGGTCTGGAATCACATATAGGCCAGACCAGGTGAGGAAAGCTGTTTCCTTCCCTAAAGGACATCAGTGAATCAGAGATAACACAGTGTGGGATGAGAGAAACACAGCAGGCCAGGCAGCATCAGAGGAGCAGGAAAGTTGACGTTTCGGGTCGGGATCCTTCTTCAGAAATCAGGGGGAGAGGAAGGGAGCTCAGAAATAAATAGAGAGGAGGGATGGGGCTGGGGATTTTTAGGTGGGATGGTAATAGGTGAGTGCAGGTAGGGAGTGGTAGGGATTGGTCAGTGAGGTGGAAGGAGTGAATAGGTGGGAGCAGGGCCAACGAGATTACCAGAGGGTTGCAGTGGGAGAGAGATCTACTGAGGTCTTTCCGGAGGGAGGAGGCTAAATTCTTCAAGGTGGGCATTCTTAGAAGAGGCTTCGCAGTGGGGTTATAACTCACTCAGAGATAGCAAGAACTGCTGATGTCGGAATCAGAGATAACACAGTGTGGAGCTGGAGGAACACAGAGGACCAGGCAGCATCACAGCAGGAAAGTTGACATTTCGGGTCAGGATCCTGTTTGGAGGGGGGAGGTCGGCGGGGGGTTTGGTGGGGGGAAGGAGCTGAGAAATAAATAGAGAAAGGAGAGGTGGGGCTGGGGAAGGAAGGTGGGATGGTGATAGGTGACAAGCATGGGGCTGGATGAACACAGCAGGTCAAGCAGCATCATAGGAGCAGGAAAACTTGACGTTTCGGGCCTAAACCCTTCATCAGAA